>PQWD01004265.1:0-14101 GCA_019425675.1 Leucinodes orbonalis
TCTTTTACGAACAGACATCGCCGGTTAGATCGTGCGAAAAATAGTTGTCCTTTATGAGCAGTGGACTGCGATGTGTTGAAACGGTGATAATAAAGATTACACGAACTCATCGAGTTACAGACAGACATTAATCAAAACTGCACAAAATAAAGTCTCGATATTTCCATTTTCAATTCGCCCCGGCCGGGGAATGTTTGAAAAACATCTCTCCCCCAAAAGGGTCTTTCTACCCAAGAAAATTGGACGCATATAATCTATTTTGCAAGGCCAACGTTCATATTTCTGTATGTGGCTAGTGACACGCACTTTAAGAGCTTTTACCCCATCCAATTAAAAGCTGTGCCGTAGACATAAGTTCGCATATAGTCTGTTCGAAACTTCCACATTTGTATAGTTGAGTTCGAAATTCAAAACCCCGGCATACACGCGCCGGCGCTGATCGATTTCGAATGGCTGGAGTCGCCTCCCGCCGGCCTCTCACCCCCCACAGGCTTTTACTACGTTTATTTTCTTTTTTATTTCTTGCATCCGCGTCTTACGGCCTCGTCGACCGCCTTTTTATCTGTTGCTCTAAAAAAGAGAGGGAATCGCCATTTTGGATACTATAAAATAATCATGACTTACCATACCAATTAAGTACTTTTTACGAACTAACAAAATTACATTGAAATAAATATGTAGTATATGTCAGTGGTGTTTCAAAGAGAAAACATTGTTACCACCCCTACTTTTCTCGCCGGCACTTTCAAATACAGCTTAACATTAGCAAATGTGACATCACTAAACCCTTACCTTTTGAAGTTTCCGCTATTTCCAACCCGCATGCCAGCAGAAGATGAGACAGCATAACTATTCACTAACGTACCCTTAGCTAAGAGTGGATTTTCACCGGTTACTGATATGGGATCACACCACACAACACATCCATACACAACGCAAACATACCCTTTGTCTGAGTGGTTTTATTTTAGATTAATTCAGGAAGTAGCGTGTGCTATGTCGTTTGGACACATAATACACTGTCTTCCATAAGTTAATCTTAAGAATAGTTAAAGAGTCTGATGGAACGGTATGCATTGTCCTTTGTAGTCTGTAGGTCGAAGTTCAATTCCCAGTTAAACATAAGAAGCGTAATCAACGCGATCCAGGAGGGTCATGGGGGTCATGACCCCCCGAGCTATTTTTAAGTACTTATACTGACGTACATTAACCAAATACGATATAAGTTCTTAACTTGACTACTACTATGTGACCCCTCCTGGCGCCAAACCTGGATCCACCTTGAGCGTAAAATATGCTTGTTTCGGATTTTCAGTCCGGGAGTGCAGTGCTCGTTATTGACCGCGAAGTTGTTGAACGCCTTCTGGCCAACAGCGGCAAGCTCATGAAATTCATCTGAAAAAAAAAACTTATTATTAGCCTTAACATTACTGCAGGGCACAGACCTACCCATACAGCATAGTAATAATAATAGTCTTTACACCTGGCGGGGTCATCATGTATATCATATTGTGCATTCTTGATGGCATCCGCCATGTGTAAACATACAAAGATTAAACATTCGAAAAAGGGCCTCTGTGCTGTGGCTTCGGCCCCCACACATGCCTTCTAAAGGACCGGCCACTATTTGGCCCGTGAATCTAAGGACTTCGAAACATAATAATATTATTAATATCTAATAAATATCCATTGACACTCACACAGCGCCATCTAGTTCAATATTCATCGAGGAGCTTGTAGTCAGGTACTAAACAAATAATAAACGTTCTTATATAAGTACATTTTTTCTGTAAATACATTCATTTATACATAGAAACACTCAGACCATTACAAACAGACATGTTCATGCACACAAATGTTTGTAATGCCCGGGGATCGAACCTGGAACCATTGTTGTTATAGTCGACGTCTCGACCATTACACCACATGGGTCGTCAAAGAAGTAGTTATTGGGAGACTGGGCTGTAAGTGTAACTCAACACGCAGCCAATGCGGATTTCTGTGAACGACTTCTATCCTTAGATTGTATCCACAGATTTCCCAATACAGGAGATGGGCAAGCCGCGTTTAAAGTGCGACATATGTAAGCTCAACGAGCATACACTGGCTGCCAGTTTACGCTCTGTGAGACGAGTCAAGACGCACGAATATTAGAAGAAATTACCGTTTTTCCAAAATGCCATCTGTGCAATTGTAACATGCCATCATCGCAATGAATCAATAAATTTACCAAGAAATATAATAACTTTTCACAGGTAAGAGCCGAAAAGAAATTGCGACACTGGGACTGCCTATAACTTGCGGCTTGTCCAGTCTAATTGTATATTCGGATGTCTGTGATTGTATCCGAACCGCGGCGGCCTAATGTGCCATCCTTACCACGGAATCATTATTCTTTTCAGCCAATCCGATGACTACACAACGGCGGATCCAGGGGGAGGGTCATGGGGGTCATGACCCCCCTGAGCTATTTTTAAGTACTATACTAACGTACATTAATAAAATAGCTTATAAGTTCTTAACTTGACTACTAATATGTGACCCCCCCCCCCTGACGCCTTACCTGGATCCCTTGTGACTGCACTGCCTATGTTGTCGTTGAGCCAATCAGAGTGTTGTTACCTGCTAGCCTTAGCTAGAAGCTAGAAAAAAAAACAAAGGTAGCTGGATTGCCAGTATTTTTCACCTTGTAGCTAGAAGTAGCTAAATCTCCGCCACTAATGAAAAGGTAATATAGGTACTCGCTTTGGTAACAAAAACAATATCGCTAAAATAATGGATTTATCATTATTTCGTATTTATTAAATTGTCGCTTCGTAACTTGTTAGGTTCTTTATTGACAAAAGACTACTCGCCCCGCTTTTTCGAAGTTGTGTGAGTGCACAAATAAGTTTTTTCGGATTTCGGTGCGGATTTTTTCTTTAAAAACGCTGTCTCTTGATCAAATGAAAAGGAGCTAGAAAAAAGTAAGAAAAAGTTTAGCTACAAGTTTTTTCAATAGTCCATCGAAATATAGTATATCTAGCCAATGATATTCTGTATATGTAAAGGTAGATACGCCATCCGTGCCTCAAAAACGAACCGCCGAAGAGAGTTCAATTGGCACTCTTTTGTTTAGGCAAATGTACGCTCATCCGAAATATGTGTATGTGTGCTGTCGCTGCATTCGGAACACTTTTTTCGATTGTTTTGTGAGCATATCACGAATCTATACTTTTTACATCATTGGATCTAGCTATAAAGTAGCTAGCATCACTGCAATCAGATGATTTAGCCGGCAATATCCTAACCAAACTGGGAAAAATCTTACAACACAACTTCCACTCTGCGGTCTCCCCGCGGGAACATGCCCTTGGGTTCGAACCCATGGGTAGATTGCTTGTCAAAAACAACGGCACAATATTTTTATAGGTGGCCGCTCTGTCGTCAATTAAAATAAATAATAAATAAATATCCACTGACATTCACACAGCGCCATCTAGCCCCAAGTTAAGCGTAAAGCCTGAATTATGGGTACTAAACAACGGATAAACATACTTATATATTTTTTTGTAAATACATACATATTATACATAGAAAACACCCACAATTAATAAAGAAACGAGCAAAAAGAATTATGTTTAATCTATTTGAGATTATTTATTAAAACCTTTTTTCAATTATGTAGAATACTCAACTAGCCGCGGAGATTGATTTAGTTCCCAAAGGACTCATACTGTAATGCCTTCAGTATATACCAAAATAATATTACTTAAAAACCCTGAAGGCAGTTACGGTTATATATTACACTTTATCACGAATGGCTGCCTCGACCGGAGTTACCTATACTTAGGCTTAACAGTGTTTCGTCGAGTATATCGGAGGTCCAAAATTCCTGCTTCCCCTTCCCCATATTTTATATACTGTAATTTTTTTAAGGTTGGCAACTCGTGTAATTATTTTTTGTGTTTCAGTTTAATTTAAGTATGGGGAATCCCGCAATATATTTTTTTTTCAAGTTTCTTGTCAAAACCTTATACCGGTTCACAGAATACATATAATCACAAAGTTTGAAACGAAAAGTAAATTCTGAGAAAAATGGTGCGACATACGGCGGACACACAAACAGACAACGAATCTACAAGGGTTCCGGTTTTTGCCATATGGCCATGGAACGTAAAAAAAAAATTTGAACTAATGTTGAAAATAATTTTCAACAATGTTACGCATTTTAGTGACTCTGGTATAGCAAATGTACATGGGCGACGGTGTCATTTACCATCAGATGAGCGATTGCTCGTTTGCCTTCTATAAAAAATGTTAATCAGCATTCGGCTCACCTGTTCAATTCCTTACCCGTGATCCCTTTAAAACGGTCAACGGTGTTTTGTGACGTAAAAATAAGGTCATCTTTTAGCCCAGNGGAACACTTTTTTCGATTGTTTTGTGAGCATATCACGAATCTATACTTTTTACATCATTGGATCTAGCTATAAAGTAGCTAAGCATCACTGCAATCAGATGATTTAGCCGGCAATATCCTAACCAAACTGGGAAAAATCTTACAACACGACTTCCACTATGCGGTCTCCCCGCGGGAACATGCCCTTGGGTTCAAACCCATGGGTAGATTGCTTGTCAAAATACAACGGCACAATATTTTTATAGGTGGCCGCTCTGTCGTGAATTAAAATAAATAATTAATAAATATCCACTGACATTCACACAGCGCCATCTAGCCCCAAGTTAAGCGTAAAGCCTGAATTATGGGTACTAAACAACGGATAAACATACTTATATATATATTTTTTGTAAATACATACATATTATACATAGAAAACACCCACAATTAATAAAGAAACGAGCAAAAAGAATTATGTTTAATCTATTTGAGATTATTTATTAAAACCTTTTTTCAATTAAGTAGAATACTCAACTAGCCGCGGAGATTGATTTAGTTCCCAAAGGACTCATACTGTAATGCCTTCAGTATATACCAAAATAATATTACTTAAAAACCCTGAAGGCAGTTACGGTTATATATTACACTTTATCACGAATGGCTGCCTCGACCGGAGTTACCTATACTTAGGCTTACAGTGTTTCGTCGAGTATATCGGAGGTCCAAAATTCCTGCTTCCCCTTCCCCATATTTTATATACTGTAATTTTTTAAGGTTGGCAACTCGTGTAATTATTTTTTGTGTTTCAGTTTAATTTAAGTATGGGGAATTCCGCAATATATTTTTTTTTCAAGTTTCTTGTCAAAACCTTATACCGGTTCACAGAATACATATAATCACAAAGTTTGAACAGTAAAAGTTTCTGAGAAAAATGGTGCGACATACGGCGGACACACAAACAGACATGACGAATCTACAAGGGTTCCGGTTTTTGCCATATGGCCATGGAACCGTAAAAAAAAATTTGAACTAATGTTGAAAATAATTTTCAACAATGTTACGCATTTTAGTGAGCTCTGGTATAGCAAATGTACATGGGCGACGGTGTCATTTACCATCAGATGAGCCGATTGCTCGTTTGCCTTCTATAAAAAAATGTTAATCAGCATTCGGCTCACCTGTTCAATTCCTTACCCGTGATCCCTTTAAAAGGGTCAACGGTGTTTTGTGACGTAAAAATAAGGTCATCTTTTAGCCCAGAATAAATATATACAACCGTACTTTAACAAAAATATCAAAAATATGAACTCAAACTCAAAACATCTCTATTCAAAAATCTTTTAAAGGTACTATTGAATCCTTTTCAAAAGTAGTACCTTATTACTTATAATTTTTGTTTCATGAATCTGCCATCGTTTGCGAAAAAAGGGATCTTCGTATTCTTCGTTCATAGGAGAAGAGCTAGCAAAGAAACACCTATAGCATCCCATTATGATGAAATGAAGTGAAGTGTTTATTCAGTTTAGGTCCTTAAAGAACACTTATGAATGTCAAATGAAGCTACCACTGGTTCGGGAGGTAGTTTAATGATGAAGCTATACCACATGCGGATTGGTGGGCGAGAAGCAGAAAGCATAGAATTATCTTTCTTTTCTGATAGGTGATTAATCCTGAATGTTCTAACAAACCGGAATAATCACCCAAAGTTACATTCACGTGGTCACCCCGCGGGATTCGAACACACTGTCTTGACGACCCATATGGTGTAATGGTCAAAACGTCGACTACTACACCAAAGGTTCCGGGTTCGATCCCCGGGCATAACAATCATTTGTGTGCATGAACATGTCTGTTTGTAATGGTCTGGGTGTTTCTAATAATAAACTTTTATTGCACATAAAACACATAAAAAGTGAAAACAAAGACAATAAAAAGTGTACAAACAAGGCGGTCTTATCGCTAAAGAGCGATTTTTCCAGACAACCTTCAATAGAGGATAACTTCATAATATTGAGAAATTGGGCTGTGCAAAATTTTGGAAATTAATAAAATATGTGTGTATATACAAAAAAATATATAAGTATGTTTATCAGTTGTTTAGTACCCTAACAAGTACTCTTAAGTTTGCGCTTAATATGGGGCTAGATGGCGCTGTGTGAATGTCAGTGGATATTTTTTTATTTATATTTATCTCCGGAACGCGACAATGTAATCCAACGCTGAACACACCTGGCCATGGAGGCAGTAAGTAGATATATATACCAAAAACATAATTCTTATTGCGAGAGAAATTGATTAGATTTTTTTTCATATATTTTTTTTATATCAGGCAAACGGCTCATCTGATGGTAAATGAAACCGCCGCCCATGTACATTTGCAATACCAGAGGGCACTGAAATGCGTTGCCGGCCTTTCAACAGAGAATACACTCTTTTTTTGAAGGTCGCCAGGTCGTATCGCTCAGGAAATATCTCCGGCAGCAACTGATTCTACAATTTCGTCGTTCGTGACTGGAAATTACTACAAAATCGCACTGTCGAGGACTTCCATTCATCTAGGTGGTGAGGATGAGTTTTATTTATACATGGTTATATGTTATATCCGTAAGTAAGATGATATATGGTTGTAATGATGATATCATAGACAAAAATATTATACTTTGCATTTGAGCACTGAAAATTTTCATATTTCAAAAGCAATTTCACAAAATTCTCGTCAAATTCAAAACGTCACCGTAGAGTTGGCAAAAAAAATTTCGACATTTAGTATTTTCCAATTAGGATTCAAACAAATTACATAGTTATTGTAGTAATGATACTTTACTTTTACCAATACTTTTGTTATTCACGTCAGGTCAAGTTAAAAAAAAAGTGTGATTATTTTTAAAATGCGCTACAACTTAGTTTGACGCCATGGACCATAAGTATTGAGTAAGCATCGGCGGTTAGCAAAGCGTTTGTTCTTAGAACCTACGACTAGAGACGAAGACTCAAGTTTTGAAACCTCTTACAACCTGTAAAATCTCAAATTTAGTACTTAGGTTCGAAGCGAATCGGAATATGTAGTTAAATACAAGTGACAGGTACAATTTTGTTACATTGCCAAGACTCATTCACCCAATGGGGCATGTTGAGATAAATTGAAATAATTTTCTATACAATAACATCAGTAGGTAAATGCTATGAACTACTGTCACTTACCATCTAGTAGCAGATACTATCATCACTTTGGATGAAGGACTCATGGAAGTAATAAATTCAACCGTTTTCCTGGGTATAAAATTAGACGCAAAATTGCAGTGGGGTCCGCATATTGCGGCTTTGGCAGGGAGGCTTAGTTCCGCTGCATATGCTGTAAGGAAGATAAGAAGTCTCACTGATATTGAGACTGCAAGACTTGTGTATTTTACTATTTTCACAGCGTGATGTTCTTATGGTCTTCTTTTGTGGGGTCTGCTGCTGATCTACAAACAATTTTTGTATTGCAGAAAAGACCCACCCGTGCCATATACAGCCTTAAATCACGTGATCACTAAGGGAATTATTTAAAAAATTAATATTTTAACATTACCGTCTCAGTACATTCTAGACTGCGTCATCTATGTACACAAAAATTTACATGTATTTTCAAAAAAGTCAGATAATCATAGTTTGAACACTAGGAACAAACACAAACTTGCCGTTCCAAATCTTAGATTGCATAAGGTTGGGAACTCATTTGTGGGATTAAGCATTAAATATTTAATAAGCTACCACAAACCTCCCGAACCAGTGGTAGCTTCATTTTACATTCATAAGTGTTCTATAAGGACCTAAACTGAATAAGCACTTTTCATTTTCATTTTCATCGGGTGAACCGTATGCTCGTTTACCTTCTGTTCAATAAAACATAAGATATAATTATGTCTTTTTAATGTAAAATTCATATTTTAGTAATAATATTTAGAATAAATAAAATATTACTTCCGAAACAGCGAGGTAGCAAGTCGCTCTGTAAGGCATGTGCAAATAGACGATATGGGCATGATGATAATGATGTCGGTCCTCTGCTTTCATCCAACATCCACCGGTGACCTAAAGCCCGGCTCTGCGGCGAGCCGTCGCCGCAGAGCCGGGCGTCCTACTCTGCAATGCCCTAAGCCGAGGTTCGCGTCCTACTCTGGGACCCTTTATGCTTGTTGCTCTAATTTTTAGGCTGAGAGCCATCTGCGATTGCCAAGTGTCCGGTGAAGCTGTGAAGGCCACCTGAGGCCAAAAGCGATAAGTCATTTTGAAAAAAAAGGGGCGTCCTACTACCCTTGTCAAGACGCGGTCGCCACTTCAGAACTCATCTGATCCAACAGACATCGATTCTGCGACACACGCGACCGGACCACTACCACATCAGAACGTTGTAGATCGGTTTATATAACAAAAAGTATTGGATTTTTTTTGTCTATTTTTGCGAACAGTACTTTTGAATGTTTTTTTCACCCTTCGATTTTCCTTGCAGGTTTTTCGAGAGACGGCACCGGGGAGCGGGGAGGGGAGGTTAGGTTGTAAAAAATTTTTATATCTTTGCGTCTGCGTGGAGTAGGAGCCTTTTTGAAATCAATAGCTCGTCTGAGAATGTATGTATGTCTAACAGATAACATAACTTGTACCATATCTATACAAATAAATATAATTGGAGTCTTTGTTATTATATTAAAATAAAAACCAATTTTACTACTTGTAAATCTATAATGTGGTCTTAGTGCTGGGTTAAGATCACTCCTAGATATGAGAGTCGCAGGTTCGAATCCAACGTGAAGACCACATACTGCTAAATTATATAGCATGCCTGTCATGTTTGCTTTACCAAACAATTGTTCGGCGGTGTAAGAACTAAATTTTATGTGGGCAAGATATATTTTGCGAGGCCCCGCATGATGGATGACGCAAGAGGATGAACTTTTATTGCAACTACAAAAAATTAAGATAAACATTAAAAAATGCAGACTTCTCCTTGGAATTATTTTCTTTAAAATACGAATGTGGTAGTAATTTAGTACTGCCAGATACTTGCTAGCCAGTTCTTTTACAATTTATTGCTAGACTAGATGAGTAATTGGGTATTTGACACCACTAATCGTTGACGCACTTTTTATGAACTGTCAAAAAGGAACGTTTCCATATATTTTGTACTAGCTTTTGCCCGCGGCTTCGCTCGCATTAAATTCGGGATAACACGGTACTTTCATTTATCACTATACATAGGATTTCCCCGCCCTCCAACTTTAAAGGTTTCGGGGTCAATTTCAGAATTTTTTTTTAGCAAAAAATATGTTATAGTGAGCTAACCTTAAAAGATAGACATATGCTGTCGCTGACTTTTTTGTAGACCTTTAAAAGGAGAACAATACTCTCATACATGACTTTTGTGAAACTTTAACCGTTTACCCAGCGTACGCAGCGGAAGCTCCAAGTATGAAAAAATACCCCCGATTTTGAAACATTCTTCATTGTTGCTCCGCTTCTATTACTCGTAGCGTGATGATATATAGCCTTCCTCGATAAATAAGCTATCTAACACTGAAAGATTTTTTCAAATCGAACCAGTAGTTCCTGAGATTAGCGCGTTCAAACAAACAAACAAACTCTTCAGCTTTATATATTAGTATAGATAGATGAGATTATTGATTAGTGACGTCATTGCTCACTATCATCAATTGACCTAATATTTATTGGTTTCAATGTATTTTAAAACACAATGTTGCAAATAAACAAAAGTGGTCAATGAAACGAAATAAAATAAGGTGCGCTTTTATAAAAATTAGGTTTGGTATTTTATTGATGGCAGAGAATACCGAATTATATCTATATTTGCGTTTACGGGCTTTCCAGGCGGGAGGCCCCTTGTATACGGAGGCCATACCCCACGACGCCCACTCCTTACCTCGCCTCTGACTGAAGGATTTAATTATAGCTGCCGACGACGCTGTCTCTGCTTGATTTGGCTTGTACATTTTGATTTTTGTATAAGCCTGCATACACTAAGAATAATCCGACCTATCAGTTGGTACTTTTTTAAGGAAGGAAAGATAGAAAAAATATTAATTTGGTGTAAATAAAAGTACTTAAGAGCGTCGGTGGCTCAATGTTGTGGACTGTGGCTCTCCTACCGGGAGGGCTGAGGGTCAAATCCCGTCACGTACCAATGTGTTTTCGAATTTTCGAAATTATATGTACGTTCTCCCACGTTCTTACGGTGAAGGAAAACATCTTGAGGAAACCTGCGCATGTCTGGATTCGGCCAATCCGCACTGGGCCCGCGTGGACGTCTAAGGCCTATACACCCGTACGGGTAGGCTCGTGCCCTCGGTGGGACTTTTAATGAGCTGATGATGATGAAAAGTCAACGTTCGTGCTTAAAATAATGAATCTTAAGTATTCTTTAATTTTGTTGGCTTACTATAATAGTCTTTAGAAAAGATGGTGTCGGCGAATAATTTTGCAATATCATAAAAGATCTTTCAAAGACTTTCGAATACGAGTTGTTGTGTTCAGTATCTCCATTGGATATTTATTTCACTTTTCACTATTAATGTATTCCGGCTCGGGAAGTTCGATGCAATTTGCCGAGACAAACAGTCGGCAATATAACTCGTAGAATCTTTTAGAATATTTGAAATCATAATTTTCGCAATAATCGTAGTCTGTCCCGGGTGTCAGCTAATTATTTAATTCGCTTCGTAGCTCACGTCGGCTCGAGGCTCACGCGACGTGAGATACGCGACACGCGTTACAACATTTCTTTAATGACCTGATTTTTTTTAATTAAAAGAAAGTTTTTTTTTCCGTCCGTATTGCATCAGCTTCTTGCCAATAAGTCCCGTCAAAATCGGAACAGCCGATTCAGAGATTGTCCGGAACTAACAAATTTTAAAGTTATATACGCAACCCCGAAAAAGGAGCATAACCCAGTATTGACGTTACATCGTAAATACCATTATTAAATAATTATTAGATATTGGTTTGTACTCAACTTTCAAGCCAAACATGCAAATATACTGTATTTGGAATAGACATAAGCACCACTATTATTTTTCATTTCTGGAATAGAATTACTGGAACTCTAGTATGACTTTATTATCCGTCTGTCTGCAAAACGGTTCATTTGTTCTATACTACTTAAATATGTTTATACTCTAAAAGATAACATGGCTTTGCCGTAGAATGGATGCAGTTCCACATACACGTGTATAAACTAATTTCAAAAAGAATTCATATGAATTTACATAAATTCAAAAACGCAGACACAAAAAAACTTATGCGCGGTCGTTTGACCGCATTAAACTATTAATAGAATAAATTGTACAACTTTTTTGCGGGTTTTTATTTTTGCAACAGTTTTTGTCCGACTCAACGATATCACTGTGTGCTGTGTGCTGCACTGCATCGAACACTTTTTTCGATTGTTTAGTGAGCATATCACGAATCTATACTTTTTACATCATTGGTCCGACTAGGATTGGTAGTTGACAGTCAGTATAGCGGTCAAATTTAAAATAGCTTGAAAGACTGTGTGTGTGATTCATGGTGAGAATTGCCACCCGTACTTAGATAAACAATAACCAGATGCATAATCACAAAAATATCGGCCAAAAAATGTGCAAGCTCCTTGACACATGACTTATGTTATATTTATGACATAAAATATTCATTAAATTTTTACCGTAACGCGTCATTAAAGTACAAATCAAAACACGAGATACCGCTATGTCACTATGACATGTAGCGAGCGACGTGATTTTAATGAAAATTCTGCCCAACTGACGCGATGGGTAGACTTTTGTTGCGGACACTTTTTGAGCGAGATTGTGCATCAAGCTAGTTTTTTATTTATCTAAGCAGTAAGCACTCGTAATATTGTAAAGTAGGCACCGTAATTTATACCGTGTAGTATTAATATCACTTCAAAAAAATATGGCAACCCTACATGCAGTTTATATAACTTGTACTCAAAATAATGACCTAGGTGCAATAATATATGAGAATAACCACGTCAAAGAAACATAATTTGAATTGGCAGTTGTCTGCATTTATTTTTTTGCTGCCAGTATCTTCGGAACTTTACCTAAGGGATTACTTTTAATTATTAGGTTTATTATAATTAAAAATGTAAATACTAAATGAAATATAATATATTATCCCACCAAAAACATTCTGTAAAAAATCTAGCCAAGTCTCGATGGAGCTGCTTGATTATCTCTAAAAAGTAATGAAATCAAGACAAAGACGTGCCAAGTCTAAGGTTCCTTACTGCAATTAATTAATTATTATGGTTAATGTTGTGTGACTTGGCCGTTGAAGAGTACACAAGGATACAAAACTAGGTGCTTCATGACACCATTGCACCAATCTGTCGCCAGAACCGCTACCCGGTACAAATTTGCCACTTGGAAAACGGTGATTCAATAGCCCATCGGTTGTAGGCTTGATAAAGCCACTAACGTATAAAGAATGTTGAAAGGAATATAAGACGACCCATTGGTGTAATGGTTGAAACGTCGGCTACTACACAAGGTTCCGGGTTCGATCCCCGGGCAGTACCTACAAATATTTGTGTGCACCAACTGTCTGACTAGCGGCTCGACTTGGCGGGGCACTACCGTGCCCCCCGATTTTTGACATCGGATGAAGCGGCCTACCATGTTAAATATATATTGTTTAAAGGGGTATGTCAATCTCTTATAGTTTGGCTGGGCTCTTTTGTTATCTAAGCAGGGTCACCAGTACTCCAGATCTTCGATTATCCAAGTTATTATAGTTTCCCTTTATGTAACCATTAACCCTGACTCTGTACCAAATTTCAGCTCTGTGAGTTAATGGGAAGTACTAGTTCTATTTTGATGATTTTGTTATCTAAGCAGGGTCACCAGGTACTCCAGATCTTCGATTTTCGAAGTTTTCATAGTTTTCCCTTTATGTAGCCATTAAACCCTAACTCTGTACCGAATTTCAGCTTTCTGAGTTAATGGGAAGTACTAGTTCTAAAAAGTTTAAAAAAGTCAGATAATCATAGTTTGAACACTAGAACAAACACAAACTTGCCGTTCCAAATCTAGATTGCATAAGGTTGGAACTCATTTGTGGGATAAGCATTAAAATATTTAATAAGCTACCACAATATGTAATTGATTTACCCCTGCATAAGTTTAAGTCTCAGTAAAGTCTATTTTAATAAAAAAAGCTTACTATAGTGTTGAAGATTATATAAATGATAAAACTCATGGACATGTTGATTTCCACGCCTGCACTACTATTGTTTTTTTTTTTGTTGTCATCTATTTAAATTTATATAATACTTAACTGCTTAATAGTACTTTTGTAGATTATTATATTTTTACCAATACATAATACGATAAAAATTGAAAATATAATTTGCTTTATATAATTATTTTGATTACAAATGAATCTGTATTCAACACATTTTTTTGAAAAGAGTAACTACTGAGTTTCTTGCTGGTTTCTTCTCAGTGGAAAACTACCTCCCGACCAGTGATAGCTTCATTTGACATTCATAAGTGTTTTTAAGGACCTAAACTGAATAACACTTCATTTTCATTTTCTATTTTGATGATCATGAGTGAGTGAGTGAGTGTCTGTCGAAAATGCGAACTTTGCTTTCGCTTAACGTCGGAATAAATGACCTACAAGACTTGAAATTTTGGATTTAAAGTAATTATTATATCTTAC
>PQWD01004265.1:17797-107690 GCA_019425675.1 Leucinodes orbonalis
GGCACTAATTCGGGGAATCTCCGAATGATGTCACTTTTGTGTCGACTAATTAATCACTGAAGGTTCGGTCGCTGAACTCTTCGAGATTCGGACGAGAATTAGACATAGGTTGCCAGTTCATAATTTTTATTTATTTTATAAAATTATTAACCGTTAATTATTATAATATTAACACGTTTTTATATGAATTTAAAACTTTGTTATCTAAGGTCCTACTAGGCACGAACCTTCACCCACAGCTATTCGTTGTTATTTAATATTAAGTCACTAATACCTAGATAAACAATTATTTATTTAAGCACTAATAGCACAAAATCGGATGCTACACATTGATTAAGTCTCTCCTAGAAAACAATTCGTATCAAGCGTTTGTATTAATATATATGTGATTATAAATACGTATTGGTTCATACGCACAGCGTACAACAATACATACTTATAAAAAAATATCCACTGACATTCACACAGCGCCATCTAGGCCCAAGTTAATTGTAAACTTGTATTACGAGTACTAAACAACTGACAATCATACTTAAATACTTTTTAAAAATACATACCTATTATACATAGAAAACACCCGGACCAATACTTGTAACAATATTCGTGTTAAAATGGTTACTTTATTCTATTATTAGTTACTTTATCCATCTTAAAAAGAGTAGTAGCTTTGTACCTTTCCTAAAAGTATACTAATTTAATGACCCGCCCATATTGTCAACACATTCTAGACCCCCCCAACCCTTTCGACACTCCTATGTAATTACATATCGCGCGTTTTTTAATTGCGACACCGACTGTACACGCAACACAGGCGTAACTTAGCGAGCTTTCTCCTTTATTCAATTGCAATAAGACTCAAAACTGAAATACTCATGGGCTAATCTTATTTTGTAAGCGATAGTATCTTTTGTTTCTATTGCTGGTGCGCAGTCAGTACTCCTATCTCGTTGTCGATCTGTTTGTCACTGCCGTCTTCAGGCTGGCATTTTAAACGGTGTGTTTTATGTTTTGTCCGCCTTGAGTAATGCTGACGGAATGTTAGCTAATACATATTTTGTGTCTTTTAATTAATAGCATAGGTAGATTCACGTGTGTACCTTATGATTTAAGATGGACTGAGTGGGTTATATCCCGTTTTTTTAATATATACCAGTGCATTGTTCCAGTATGAAGGATAAGCCTATTAAAACAGTGTCTAAGTTCTTTAACCATCTTAACGACGTATAAGCAAGCATATTTTAATAAAAGGACCGTTGAATTGGCAGCCAGGACAGGCAGCTCAACGAACTAAATCATCATACCATTAGTCATTTTGGTCATTCTTCCGGAAATGTTGACCCTTCAAAGTGAGAAAATTCGCCCAAGATACGCACGACTTCCTGGCTAAGCAGCGGACTTTGCTCAAAAAAATACAATATGGTGGGAGTTACACAAACTTATTTGGGTTTGACCTGGCAACTACAAGCCGGGTTGCCATTTCTCTATAATTTGTCGACAAGTATAAACCACACAAAAACCCAAATTTTAAAGCCCATACACAGTTAGTTAAAAAGTTTAAAATGACCCTTTAACTTGGAAAAATCCGTGTAAAAACTTTACTACAAGTCCGTGACGTGTAAACTCATAAACATTAATACTACGAACACAATCCCTATGAAGGTCTCAATGTGAAATTGCGTTTCACAACACTGGACATATTATCTATTATTTATAGTGCACGAAAACAATGTATAGGCATGGCGGAACAAGGACCGCGTCGTTTTCTCAATTTCGCTGTCCGACTGACGCAACCACCACCAAATGTCAATCTGCGCGTGCGCACGTGTGCCCGGGATGATTGATTGTGCGCTGTCTATGGTTTTTTAATGCAAGTTCTCGTTTAGAAACACTAGCAAAATGTTTTATAACATACGGTAACATGCTCACGAATTTGTTAAGACCTCATTTTAATTGGCACGTATAACGAACGAACAACTGTATGTATCTTTTTAATTTGTATTTGTGGATGAAAAAGAAAAGCATTAGTTTGTTTTAAACATATTACCTTCAGTGATTGCGTGAAAGTCAAGAAATAAAAGACTTTAGGGAGATGGATGTTTTTATTATTATATGCAGCCATGGATTTAAAGTTTAATTACTCTATGTTGTTCAATTAAGTTTGTCAATTGACAACGTTTGGTTTTTACAACGCTTCAACCTATCGTAGTCTAACCCTAATTGTAATTGTCTATACCGTGTTACTTAATAATTATGCTTTTACAACACTACAGCCTATTGTAGTCCAACGTTGGGCATACGTCTATATCAATTTAGGTCCTTTCTAAATGCTTATGAAATTATTAGGAAAGTTTCATCAGTCCAACTTTATCATAACCGAAATGTGCAGTACCTACGCATCGTAATGTACGGGCTATGTTAGCGGTTTTCCTACGCGATTAGATCCGAAATGAGGATATCCGTAGGAGAACTAGGGTGACCGATATAACCCATAGGATAATCAAGTTGAAGTGGCAGTGGGCAGGGCACTTAGTGCGTAGAACCGATGGCCGATGGGGTGAAAAGGTTCTCAAGTGGCGTCCACGTACCGAAAATCGAAGCGAACGCCGACCCTCAACCAGATGGACTTATGACATGGGTGTCATATGCAAGGGATCGGCCCGCGTGGAAATCATTAGGGGAGGTCTTTGTTCAGCAGTGGACATATTAGGCTGTAATGATGATGATGACGCGTCCTGAATTAATAATGAGACTAATGCTAAAGCTGTTAGCTAACCGTTATCTTAAACCATTGCTATATCCGAACATGAATTTAACAAATAAGAAATCATGTTAATCGCAACATGGCGGGCGTGCCAGACGCGCCGGCGCTTGCGCAACTGCCAAAACTAACAACCGTACAACACTTGATTGATTAAAAAGTTCGCTATTGTTTTAGTTTACAAAGGCTGAATGTAATTATGCGAATTATGCGGGCCGCGGTCGACCTGCGAAATGTCAGATACCATTTTTGTAGTTACAAGCGATTGTGTTGCGATTGCGTCTTGCACGCAATCTCTTGCAATAACTGTTTTTTTTTTATTTTGCATATTGTTGGTGTGTGCATTTCTCACCAGTTTTCTTGATTTATGGGTTGAGCGAGAGATTTCTAATTTTCACTTTATCTGTGTTGTTGGGTTTATGTTGCGTTGATCTGTTATTTCGTTTGTTAATTTTTTGTTATTTATACTTGCATTAATAGGACGGAATATTTGAGTAAAAATAATAAAATAAATATTGTGACAAAGCACTATAACTATTACTATTGCAGAAATATTTTATATATTAATGAAAGTTAATCTTCAACTTTTATACTTAAATGTTACGGCCACTTATCACATCCTGTGACTCGAAAATGTGACAAGAACAAATTTTGGTGTAAAAGGGTGTCAAGCGTTTAGTTTTTCGTGTTTTAAAATTATGTTAAATCACCATATAATATTACTTTCAATTTAAGCATACACAGGTCCCTTAAAATTTAGGAGACTTATGTCCAACAGTGGACTGCGTAAGGTTGAAGAGAGAAGGGGTCCATTAGAAGATTTTCCTTTAAAGCATATATAGAACGAATATCCCCAAAATCTTAGGAAGTATTTTCATCATTCTTAACTCAGCTGTCATCGTTCGACCCACGATATTTATCGGTACAAACAACGTTATTTATCAGGTTCCGTTACTCCGTAGTTCAAGTTAAAGGCGATATGTTATTACCCGCTTAAGACGTCTGCTCTCTGGAGACAAATTACACGGAATTACGCAAGACAAACAGCTGTCGGCGTTTAATTGGGTATCGCTTGTTTCAGTATTGGTAATTTTGGGTGGACCCGTTGTGAAATTGAGAGGAAATTTAAAGGAATCGACAAGCTCTATACAGGAAAATAAACGTTTCATTGCTCAGTTACGTAATAATGCGGACATTAAAATAATAAAAGAGTTTAGGTTTAAACATGGTGCTTCAATAGCAGTGAAAAAAATTAAACGAGTCTTTCCGTGAGTGTGTGTGTATGATATTAGTTTATTTAATGAGACAAAAAAATAGGATTTCTAGGCCTGAAGTTGTAAAGAGAATCTTACGATTAGACCTCGGAGTATTATATTAAATAGTCAACCAAAAAAGGAGAAGCAATATACACAATATTGCTTCCCCTTTTTTGGTTGTCTTAGCCAATGATGTAAAAAGTATAGATTCGTGATATGCTCACAAAACAATAAAAAAAAGAGTTCCGAATGCACACATACGCATATTTCGAATGAGCGTACATTTACATAATCAAAGAGCCTACAACTGCATTCTCTTTGGTGGTTCGTTTTTGAGGCACGGGTGGCGTATCTACCTCAATATATACAGAATATAATTGGTTTTAGCATAATGAATGCTCAAAATGGTATGCATGTGTGTATAAATTAGTTATACATATATATGACCGCTTTTTAAATCCGAATTAATAGTTTAAACATCCTAAAATGTATATTTTGTTTGTTTCAGGTATATTACTCGTGCAGGACCCTAGCAAATGGCATGAAATCTTCAAAATCAATGTAATATCACTTATGGAGCATGGGTACTATAGGCGACAATAAGCATTTATTAAAAAGATAGAAAGTAGTTAGACAAAATTCCTAAGGTGACCTCCCCTATTTCTATGACATTTCCTCCCCATTACTTATAAATAAATAAATATCCACATACATTTATACAGTGCTATAAAGCCCCAAACTAAGCATTAGCCTGTAATATGGGTTCTAAATAATGGCTTTATATACTTATATACTTTTTTGTAAATACATATTATACATAGAAACACCCAGACCATTACAATCACTTATATTCAAGCACACAAATGTTTGTACTGCCCGGGGATCGCACCCGTCCCCCTTGGTGTAGTAGTTAACGTCGCAACCCTTACACCAGATGAGTCGTCAAATACATACATTTCTAATACATTTGCGACAACAACTACACTGAAAAAATAAGCAACATCCGGTGGGCAGTCAACTTGATTGCTGTATAACTTCATATAAATAACACCAATTATTCTAACGTTCAAATATTTGTTATCGAATCTCCAACTGGCACCGATAAATGTTTTGTGCTTGATTGTTTAATCGACTGGACATAGGTCTCGTTCATTTTGCCTAGATATCCCGGTCCTCCGCTTTTCTCATTCAGCATCCACCAGCGACCTTTCACAAATTGTCGGTACCTCGGGCCGTAGGGCGTCTAACGCTAGGCTTGCCAAGGCGCGGCCTCCAATAATAAAACAATTATCACAGCAGAATATAAATTTTATATTATTTGTTATCAATTGTACCACTTTTCAATCGGCCCGACCATATCGCGTGTAGCAAGCGAACAGTGCAATTACTATTCTTACAGATCCAATTGTCATAACTGGCTAATAATCTGTTTGACGTTAATCTTATCGGATCCGAGCAGGATTGAATAGGGTTAGCACGGTTGTATCATTCGTTAAATGTAGATAAACATTGAAATCTTGTTACATCATTTGACGACTTAGGCAAAAAAGCATTCTGAGTGCTTTAACTTCAGCCTTTAGTAATTTACTGCTGGACATAGCTGCCCTTTTTTAAGGGCTCGGTATTCTACTAGCATTAATCCGTAACGATAGACAGCTATCACCAGCCAAGATGTTACGGGAACATTTAAATGTAGTAATGGTTGTTCCTAAATGGAGGTAAAAAGTATAGTACTTACTTAACCGCTAAGGGCGTGCGTTGCCGGCCTTTTAAAAAGATTTACTCTCTTTCTTGAAGGTTGCAGGTCGAATCTGTCCGGAAAAACCGCATGCGGCAACTCATTCCACAATTTTGTGTGCGGGCAGAAAGTTTCTGTTAAAACGCACTGTAGTGCTTTGCCAACTGTCAAGGTGTGGGTGTAGAGTTGCCGCGTTGATTTTATGTAACGACCGCCTTATTTGACAAGCGATGTGCGATAACTTAAATGTGCTCTCTCAATCTTATAATTCATCCTGCAAGTTCCAATCTCAACAAACAAATATCGCACTAAATGTTTTGGCACTGGTCTCCACGACCCCGACCAGGCGGCAATATAAACTCAAAGCTCTGAACATACAGCGTATCCATTAGTGCGGATCTCTTAAATAAACTTGTTCCACAATAGTTAAACTTATTTTTTCCCAAAATATCCATTCCAGAAACAAGTCACCTCAAAACAGGTTTACCTACTTGAGGGAAATGTGAATAATGTCGAAATATGCGAAATTCAAGCTTATCATGTACATTTATTGGTTTTAAATGAAATAAATAATATTAGACTTAGGGAGTCGGTGGCTCAGTGGTGTGGACTGTCGCCTTTCTACCGGGAGGGCTGAGGTTCAAATCCCGACACGTACCAATGTATTTTCGAATTTTCGAAAAATATATGTACGTTATCCGACGCTCTTACGGTGAAGGAAAACATCGGAGGAAACCTTCATGCACGCCTGCGAAGAGATTCGAAGGTTGTGTGTGAAGTCGTCCAATCCGCACTGGGCCCGCGTGGACGACTAAGGCCTAATCATCCTATACGGGTAGGCTCGTGCCCCTCGGTGGGGACGTTTAATGAGCTGATGATGATGAGACTTGTTGAATTTTCTTAACCATTCGAACCGGAACTCAAAAAACCACAAGACCACATGGCTCGAAATCACCTTGTATCTTCATGGTTTATACTAAGATCTTTTACAAACCCAACCCTTAGTCTAGTTATGTCGTCCAAGTATAAAAAAAAAACAAGACCACAAAAGCAGTTCTTATGAGGGTTTAATTTATAGAAGTAATACGAGTTAACTTAAAACAAGATGACATCCTTATTTCTATCTAACGGAGCTGCCAGACGCTAAACACTGCTAAACGACAGCCCGATAGACTGTAAACAATAATTATACTTAGCATAACGACGTTTAATATTCGTACTTACAAAGTGGTATCTTTTATTTTTTATACAGATAAAAACAACACTTACATGTTAAGTGCTACTTTTTATCTTATTCATACTAGTCTTTGCTGTGTTAATTTGGGATGATTACAGATTTAACGATGATGGACAAAAAGTAGGAGAACATAATATATTTAGTGTATCAAGTATAAAAAAATATTTTAATATCTTTTTAACTTCATTCTGTTCACCATCTGTAAAGCGTGAATTTGCGCGCCATATAGTTTTCGCAAATGGTGGAGATTTATGTCAAGCAGTGAACTGCGATAGGTTGAAGAAGGGTAGAAAAAATGATGTTGTGCCAATCATTATCATATTATACGTCCCCACGGAGGGGCACGAGCCTATCTTTATAGGTTGTATATGTACAGGCCTTAGTCGTCCACGCGAGCGCAGTGTGAACCTTTGAATCTTTGTCTGGGCAGATTTTACTCACGGATACCCGTACATATAATTTCGAAAATTACGAATATACTGTGGTACTTGGCGGGATTTAAACTTGCACCCTTCAGATCGGAGGGCAACAGTCCACACCCGCTTTAGTTATTTTGATTAAATATTAATATAAGGTCACCGCGTCGCAAAACACAATATTCCCGTCGCAGTGAAATCTCGGAACGGGCTTTCCTACTTTATTTTAGCATCTACAAGTCGTAAAGCAGCTTTGCAACCGCCATTATCAGGCCTGCATTGTCTGATAATGCAAAAACCGGCCGGCGACATTCTAGCAAAATGCAAATTCGAAGTGAAAGTGCGCCATTTTGAGTTCATACAATAATTGCGCCGTGTTACGGACGTACACGTATATCGCGAAAAACAAGGGGTCTACTGTTGTATCCGACTGTACGACCTTTTTGCTGATTAAAGACACGACAGCTCAAAATCTGTATCTTCCATTTAATCCATGCCAAAATATAAAGCTTTACTTTTTGCAGATTTTAAGCATGAGTAATATTTCCAAAACCTCGTGATGAACTATTTTGTAATGGGTCAATAATGTTGCCGGTCACACATGTGTGGCCTATTCTAATACAATTGTCACAGTTGCATAAGGCTCCGAGACAGCCATAAACGTATGATGATGACATGAAGACATACCAAATGTTGCTGACAAGCGTGTTGGCTAATTTACTATGCGAAACATTACCAACGGTAATTGTTACTATAAATTGACTGAAAGATTTGCTTTATCTGTGCAATGTTTTTGATAGTATCGAAGGCGGGAAATTTAAATGTACAACTACAGAGCCCCGATTCCGCTAATTCAAAATGCGCTAATAGTATCGTTACTGAGTCTTAATAGTAAAATTTTGCATTGATCCGTTCGTTTCTATAGTATATTTTAATTGGTTACACCATTAGACATTTCATTTTTCTATACAATTACCATTGAAACATTTACATTAAAGTTGTGCCGGAATACCAAATTTACAGTAAAATTGTAATGTGTCGTAATATCAAGTAAAGTGAAACTAGCCATACTATACAGTGGTAATTAGAAATACTAGTTCAATAATAAGGTGTAAGATGTTCATTTAAAACATGGCAACCGAATAAAATCTTCTAATATATTGAACGATATAGCTTCTAATCGCATAATGCATGCCAGTGCAAAGCGCCGCCAGCCGGCGGGGAGCCCATCATAATTTTGATTTCGTTTGTAATCCATTGTAATATTGTAATTATTATGTAACGCCGGTGTCGGCCCGTCACTTGAATTAAATATAAAACTTAGAGGCGTGATTGCCGTCACTATACTCGTACTAATATTAATCACAGTGATTTATGGAGTCAACTTTGCTCAGATAAGATATAATTAGATTCAAATATTGAGAAAGATACAGAATAAAATATTTTTATCTTTAAGTAACTCCAATTCTCAAATATTAATGGTTTCCTAAACGTATTAAGAAATTAAAAGTTGGATGATATTTATTTTGAAAAAGTTCTTTAGATATACAGTGGTGAACACGAAATAAATATTTTTTCTTTCTTCTTTCAAATAATTGATTCTATCGTAATGATTTGAACAAGACATTTTCGCGTAAATATTTTGCACACACAAGTTATTGATCATTACAGCGGAGCGAGTATTTTTTTGCCTGGTGCTCGCAAAACAAAATCACGTGACAAAAAAACTCGTGCCACCCAACACTTTAATCGATAAAGGCGAGTATCGATGTATCACAGCAAGTCGATTTGTCAACTCGACGCCATCGCATTGTCGGCCGACTGCATGACTGCATCGATCAGAATTAATTAGCGGTCGATTGTCGAGATTTATCTGCCGGTGAAAATTACCTACCAGTGTACTGGCTCCGATTGTGGATCAATCAATGTTGCGACGCGGTCGTTAATCGATACGCGTCATCGTTGAAATAAAACTATCTGTAGAGCAGCACTGGCACTTTGTATTGGTTATCTTATTTTTTTATGCGTACTAGAGTGTCATCATTTGTTGTAACGATCAAAAATATGTTTTTAAAGATTAATATAATAAGCTTATAATTTTTAATTTTAGTGTTTACACTATAATTTCATTTTTTCCTATTGATTCGCTGTCATAATTTGGGATTGTAAATAAAGTCTCCTTCGTTTCCTTTTCTCTGTCCTAGGATTGCAATGAAAATGTTTGCCAAATATCTGTATTTATTTTACCACCTGTGTCTAGCAAATAAATGATTGATTGCCTTTTGTGAAAAGGCACTCCATTGCACGGGGTACATATTTTTGCAGTTGCCTAATGTTTTTAAATATTTTTAGAGATCAATGCACTACGTAATAAATAAAACATCCATATACAAAAACGGGATTTTTATGAACAAATATCGAACCTTCTAAGTTGTCGATTTTTAAAAGTTAGATAATTTCAATATAATTTTTCATAGCCCTGTTTTAAGATGACCTAATGAGATTGAGCATCGAACATAATCATTGTTACTAATTAGTTACATGAGTGGCTGCCGTCTACACAAAAAAACATTAAACATATCGGCGGAAATGGCTAAATACCTCATATCCAATTCCGTGATGCGGGCGCGCTATTAAAAAGAATTCGATCGTATAATCTGTGGTTAATCATATGGTCGGATCGCGGCGCTAAACTCGCGCAATCCGATTGGTCGATACGAGCGCATGCGCATTTGTGCGATTTAAACGCTCGCAGAATTTGATCGCACGCCGCACTGAAATGATATTAGAAAATAATTAATGATTCTATACGGTGGAGCTAACGTGAGCCGGTCTCTGATTGTATAGTGAGATACGATACGGATGCATTGGATAAAACGGAAACGCTCCTTTGAATTCAAGTGAACACACCTTAGGGAGGGGTTTAATCATTTTGGTTTTCAGATCTTTGCTTTTTGGTCATAATAAAAAAGGAAATAACTAAAATAATTTGCTTTAAATACCTACTGCATTTGTTATACTTTAGATTCTTATCACCATAGAATAATATAAACAGTTTAAAGGAGTTTACACAGCTCCGTTACGTTAGAAACAGTATCCAAAATGTAAGGGTATCTGCACTAATGAGCGACCGTTGTAAATTTTGGGTCACGCTGAGTGCACTGCAGTGATCCCGCATTAGTCACTGCCCTAGCCCACATTTCTGTGACTATGTAACAACTTGTAAGCTACACATTCCGGCGCGAACTCGCTACCCAGCAGATAATGGCAATCTTATCTGGGCGTTGTATCGGGCAGCCCGCGTCCCATTATTGGGCGACCGACTTTCCCCATAGGGTAACTACACTGATTGTTGACGATTGTCCTATGTAACAAGCTACAAATATGACTAGTGCGCGGACCTATAATAATAATGCGCACATTTCCCGCTAATTGTCTGAGATATGTTGAATGTACTGGTTGATTTGTTGATACGCGTGGTAGGACCAATGATATTCTGTATATATAAAGGTAGATACGCCATCCGTGCCTCAAAAACGAAGCGCTGAAGAGAGTACAGTTTGTACTCTTTTGTTTAGGTAAATGTGTTCGAAATTCGAAATATGTAAATGTGTGCTGTCACTGCATTCGGAACCCTTTTTTTATTGTTTTGTGAGCATATCACGAATCCATACTTTTTTACATCATTGGGTAGGACACGACGAGGGCTCGATGTCAATGTAGCACGTTTGGTAGGCGATTGCAAGGAAAGCAATTTTAGCAATGGACGCTTGTCTGATTGGTGACCAAAAAATATAATTGTCGTTGGTCCCAGCTTTACGATGATAGTTAGTTAACACCCACCAATCCTTATAAGCCTGCGCGGCGGGTTATTGCTTCATCATTCCGTAGTCATACTTTGTGGGAAGGCCAATCCCTACAGTTGGTCTATTATCATCGTCAGCTTACTAAAATCCCCATCGAGGAGCACGAGCCTACCCGTAAAGGGTGTATAGGCCGTAGTAGTCCAAGCCGGCCCAGTGAGGATTTCACGCACAACCTTTGAATCTCTTCGCAGGCGCAGGCGTGCGCACGTTTCCTCACGATGTTTTCCATCAGGGTAAGAGCGTCGGAGAAACGTACATATGATTTTGAAAATTTTATATGAGATTGTTGTATTTTATTAGAAATTGGTACCTATTTGAATATTGGACTCAGGTCAGGGTTTTTTTTCCGGAATGATTTATCGCTTTTGGCAGTAGGTAGCCTTCAAAGCTTCACTCGACAATTGGCGAGCGCAGTTGGCTCTCAGGCCAGATGGCTTAGCCCAGGCTTCGGCCGTGTGTCCTAGCAAAGTCTATATCGGCTACCACAACTCGCCAATGCTCCCAACCCATAATCGCTACTTTCGAATGACAGCGGTGGCTTGCGCGCGCGCAATGAACTTGTAAGCGATAGCATCTGGGCGCACCGGGCTGTAATTGACGTTTGTATGTGGCAAATTGGGGGTGACAGTGGCTTACGTGTGCTACCATGTAAGGTTTTTTATGAGAATCAGGATTCCTTTTATACTTACATTGATTGTACAATAAAATTATGGACAGTAAGAAACAACATATTTATTTACATTTTGTTTTTGTAAATACATAAATATTATACATAGAAAATCCCAGACCAATAAAACAACAGACATGTTAAAGCACACGAATGTTTGTTCTGCCCGGAGATCGAACCCGGAACCCTTGGTGTCGTCTCAATTATCACACTAAATGGGTCGTCAAACATGAAATTTATTTAAAAAGATGTATCAGGTGACGATATTCATAATATATTTAAAAAAAATTTCTTATCTACCAAATTGGCAAGAAAGTTAATATGGGTGATTCTATGATTTAACATTTCATGTTCATTAGTCAGCAACAGTATTTAGTTAATTAACAATTTATTACAAATTTACTGGCATTGCTAAATTTCATGAATAAAAAATATATGACTAAGTAAATACACGCAAGCAAGAAAATTAAGCTTAAATAGTCCATGATTTGTAAAATTACAATAGGCATGATGACTGGGTCCTGAAATCGTAAGAACTATTTCATATTATTACAAATCTCGGTTAAATATCACGATGTGCTTACTCTCAGCTCAAAAACTCATGTTTTATGGATTTTATTAGTCTTCAAAGTTAGATGGGCAAGTCCATTTTTAAAGTACATTAATTGTCAAAAATTTGTTAACAAAAGGATAACACATACAATTTAAAGCAACTTTTGCTATGAAACCATTTTAGTAAACGCAACATTTAATATAGTTGTAGTACAAAATTCTCAAACTATGCGTACTAATTACTGATGCGTGACGTCATAACTAGGTAGCCATTTGTATGAAGCGTTTTTGGGAAAGTCCATTAATGTGTTTTTAGAATCTCTGTGAGTTTTAATGATAACGGAGTAATTCTTTTACCAATGTTTCTATTATTATGCGGTCCATCGATATAATAACAGAAAAAAAATTGTCATCATCCCTATTCCAACAATTACGTTGATTCAGTAAATAAATGAATGTCATTACTATAGCTGCGGCTTAAGGCCAATTATCTGCCCACTAACAAAGTACGAGACAATTGACTGCATTGGTATAACGATGTGACTTATTGTATCCGTAACATTATAGGTTTAATTATTCAATGTTTGTGCCACTTCGACAGACACATCACAGTACCACTGGTGGGCGACGGCCTCGACGGACTGATCTCGAATCGCGCCAGGGTTGCCAACCCCGAAACGAAATTCTTCGAACATAAGCAGCTAAAAATCTCGAACTTTGACTCTATAACCTTTCAAACCTTTCGTACATGCAAAAAAAAACGCTTTCATGATTAAAGATTATAAAAAAAAACTTCACTTTGTGAAAAAGACGACTAATGCGGAGAACAAAATGTTTTATTAATTGGGGTTTTCCCGGTTGACATAGCTTCAACTATCTGCGTTCAATGATCACCTAACTGCGACCAATGGAATTCTTGTGTTTCGTATATTAAAAGTTCAAGTTTCGATAGTTGTCACCAGTTTTTATTACGTAGCATGGTCATATAACAAAATGTTGGACATAATTGTACTAGTGTCATCGTGCGGAAGTCCACGAATCTCGTTTTTGTACGAGGAACCTCGTCCGTTTGGCAACCCTGAATCGCGCATACATTTGCGTACGAACGAGATAGGACAATGAAATTACACTGGTGTTCATTATACGAACGGTTACCTGATTATAATAATCACGTCTAGGACTGGTGTTTGAATTAACCGGGTGAATCCGGTTTGCTAGAAATCTAGGGTCTGTGTTTGTGGCGTGGAAATGGGAACAGAACACAATGTTTTTCCCATACACAAATCGATATCAAGCGATAGTTCTCCTAATATGCATTTAATTATGGATACCTTATGGAAACATCTTATTAATGGACTGATAGAGAACAGACTGGGGGATGACTATTTAGTGTTAGATATTCCTGAGGGATTCCTTAATTTCAGAGGTGAACTTCACTATAGGACTGTTAACCGACAATGGCGAATGCCGTTCAGAAATAATTCACAGCCTACTATTAAATAGTATGATTTAATAATGATCATTTTAAATAAAGCTGACTGAAATAAAAAAACAACATCATTTCGATTCAACCGACTTTTTTGTGACATTCAAATTAAAATGGCGCTAAAAGCTACGCTATACCAGACAATCTAATTCTACATAGAACTCGTTTCAATGTAATCATATAAATCATGACTCTATCATGTACTGACATTCCAGATGCTCCAATAAAAGGCATCGACAGCCAAACGCGGCTACCGAGCTTCCTTGTTGATAACACGCGCAATTCATCGTTTATCTTAATTCATCTTAGTACGGCCGAAGGAATCGCACTTCATGCGGCTCCTTCGTCTCGGAACAAGATGATACATAGCGTTAAATAATATTGTTTTATCGGGCTCGCGATCGAGTTCCTCGACTGAGAGGGCAATGAGCCATCTTTGGAAGAATAGATACATCTTGTTCAGTATTCCATTAAGGTAAGATAAAAAACGGTGTCCGTTTAAACAGTCGGATTGGAATTAAAATAGTCATACAGAAGAACTCGCGGATTTTTACGTTTGTAATTATTTGTTAAGGCCAGGTGTACAGAGCTAAATAAAATTCTGTTTGGGACACATTCGTCAATGAGCTTTACATTCGTTTGTTTTACATAACCGTTTTGAAGTCCATCATTAGACAAAGTCCTCTTGATTTAGCTTTAAAGACATTATTTTCATAAAGAAAAAAAACCACTTACATGAGAACATGAATATTTTTTTTTACATCAGCTCGCAGTCATACTAAATTATTTAAATATAATAAAATTATAAATATGTACAAACAATAGAACATAGTTGTGCAAACTCAAACGGATATTTTTTTTGTTACGTATTCTGCTAGTCGCTTTTTGAATACGTTCAGCGAGCAGCGAGACAGTATTTTTTTAAGATCTCGTCGCCATACGCTAGTGATTCTGGAATAGTCCGTGCTTTGGGGGAAATATTAAGCCATGGTCGGTACAGGCTACAATCTTAGTATTTAACACAAACCAATTCGCCTTGGTCCCGTGCGATGGGCTACTGCAAGATCTCCCAATAACGATGTGTGCCTGCACCTTGCAGATGATATAGCTTCATGGTGATTAACCTGGAATAGAGATCTTTGAAAACTAGTTCACTTGTGACGCAAGGATATGCACTTATTTCAATGTCACAAAGCAACTTTTATGGGCGTAGGACGCTCTCCGGCCCGATGGACCGACGACTTTCGAAAGGTCGCTGGTGGCTGGATGAAGACCGGGATATCTGGCACAAAATGGGGGAAACCTATGTCCAGCAGTGGACTGCGATAGGTTGAATAGAACTATTATGGTAGGAGAAAAACGTATCCCACCAAAAGCATTCTGTAAAAAATCTAGCCAAGTCTCGATGGAGCTGCTTGATTATCTCTAAAAAGTAATGAAATCAAGACAAAGACGTGCCAAGTCTAAGGTTCCTTACTGCGATTACTTTATTATAATGGTTAATGTTGTGTGACTTGTTATTTATTTATTATTAAATAAAATGCAATAAATACAAGTCATTTATTACCCCCAGATCTGCGCCCAATTGCCGATCAGACTACAGGCGCTTGACATTTGGCTATCTGACGCGAAGCGTGTAAACCGCTTACGTAGCTTTGACTTAGTATGAAGTAGTCGCATAACATAATTAGATATGTAAATTGTCCCTAATGCCAGTTGGCATTATAAAGGGGTTACAGCGTTAAATGTCGCGTTGTATCCGAGCGATCGACATAATTAGTGTTTTGGGTTGTGGCACTCCTAGATGGTACGATATGGCGCGGCCACGTACGTGACAGCTGCAGCACGATTGAGAGGTGCCGGCGATTGGCACGTATACCCTAAAGCAAGGGGTGCAGTGAGTAGTTTATTATAACATTAGATGACTGTTTTAATTTATTTATAGGCTTACTACATAGTAAAAAACTAAAGTCGTTATCTCTGTCCCTATATCCCTATGTGTGTCTATCTATTCAACCTATCGCAGTCCACTTCTGGACATAGGTCTCCCCCATTTTGCGCTAGATATCCCGGTCCTCCGCTTTTCTCATCCAGCCTCCACCAGCGACCTTTCGCAAGTCGTCGGTCCATCGGGCCGGAGGGCGTCCTACGCTACGCTTGCCGAGACGCGGTCCACTCCAGAACTCGTCTGCTCCAACGGCCATCGGTTCTGCGACATAGCGTAATGTATGCTGAAATCTTTAAAACTACGCAACGTATTTTGATGCGGTTTTATTTAATAGGTAGCAGTAGTAGAGTGATTAAAAATAAAGTTATATAAATATGTATAATAACACCCATTAAGTAGTGGAGAAATACTGTTATTTTTGAGGTGTCTAATGTGATGTAGTAAATAACTACTAGTTTTTCGCTTACATTGCAAACGCAGGCTGAACCCTACAAGATTTATCAAAATTATACGTTCCCAGTTTTTCTGTAGTGTATTTAGTACCAGCATTGCACCCGTGCGAAGCCGGGGCGGGTCGCTAGTTAATATATATTTTGAATATTGTATGCACGTGTAACTCTTCCATTTTCGAGGAGGCATGCCACGAATGAATGGTAAGTGACATCAAAGAATATTACTGGCACAGTGTAGGGACATAGATGACCTGTTTGGTTAAGGCTAAGAGCCATTGGCGCTCGGTTTTCAGTGAGAAAAAAGACTTTAGTGTAATTGTTTAGAATGTTTAGATGTCGCATTTAAATTACGTCGAGGGTTCCGGGTTCGATCCCAGGCACTGCAAAGGTATGTAAGCATTAGAATGTCTCTTTGTAGAGGTCTGCGTGTTTTTATGTATAATATACCTATATAACGAATTTATGTATTTACAAAATAAGAAATTATTAAGAATATTGATCCGTATGAAAAAAAAACAATAAATCTTGTGATATATATTCACTTAAGTACTTGTGTCGCTCTTAAATGCCATGTCAGCGTACATCTCATGATATGTTCACTTTAGTACTTATATCACTCTTCAAGGTAATTATCACCCATTGGCTAACAGTCACTCGTTACCATAATAGTGTACACCGCTGCACCATAGGTTAAGCCCACTTGACCCCAAGTAATGAGTTTACCAACGAAAACAAGATTAAGAACGTAATCTGTATGGATTGTGCAACGCATTAGAAATATACACTCATCAATCAACTAACCATTTTTAGGCAGACGCTATATTTGCAAATAGAGCGTCGGTGGCTCAGTGGTGTGGACTGTCGCCTTCCTCCCGGGAGGGCTGTGGTTCAAATCCCGACACGTACCAATGTATTTTCGATTTTCGAAAATATATGTACGTTATCCGTCGCTCATACGTTGAAGGAAAACATCGTGAGGAAACCTTCATGCACGCATGCGAAGAGATTCAAAGGTTGTGTGTGAAGTCGTCCAATCCGCACTGGGCCCGCGTGGACGACTAAGGCCTAATCACCCTATACGGGTAGGCTCGTGCCCCTCGGTTGGGGACGTTTAATGAGCTGATGATGAAAAGATTGATTATCCGCTTGTTAACGTTACCCAAGTTACGCTATGAAAATCGTAACATAATTTTTGTAACTTTCAAATTATAATTGTTATTAATCATAATAACAGTCAGTCCTAATGACAATTTTTGTATCGTTTTTAGTTTCTTTTAACCTTCTTGTTCTCTTTTTTTTATAAAGGTTCATTATTTTTTTACCGCACCTATTATTAATTTTCTGCATGGCCGTGTAGTAAACTAGTAGAGAATGCCTCTAGGCATTAAGTTCGCCCTTGTACTGTTTTTGTATGGTACATAAAGTATAAATAAATGAACAGTCATAATCTTCAGATGATGTCCTGAAAGCCATCGCTGATGTTTTTTCAATAGGTCCTGAACAGGTTTGCTTCTCGGTCACCATACATCGTAATTTCCACTTTCAACCGATTTTTAATGAAATAAACCCTATGGAATGCAAGTGGCAACTGATGCTTGTAACGTAAAGATTCAGTCACATTAAGTTCATCTTCAGCCTGACACATCTGTTCTTATAACATAGTAAACACATTTACAAAAATATGAAACGAATAAGAAATATTGCAAAAAATAAAGTCGAGACACTTTCTTTATGGGATAAATAATCCTATACACCCGCGTACTGTAGGCTCGTGCCCCTCGGTGAGGACGTTTATGAATTGATGATGATGAAAAAAATATCCTAAAGTGAGATCACAGTGTAGTTACAAACTGATGATATTTGTAGAAATTCAGTTAAAGAATTCAACAATTTTTCTTCTTAGCCTGTAGTCCAGGAAATATCTGTCCCTACTTAAAAGTTATTCTATTGAGGATACAGTTCCACATACTTATTTGCACCGTTTCAGACAGAACATATGGGAATAAAGTCAATACATCAAGCATATGGCTACTGATGCTAATAACCTGAGGATAACGGTGTGCGCTTCACAATAAACAACACAGATGTATTCAGTAATATTTTAAGGTTTCATTGTGAGCTGTTTGTTATCCCAAATAAAATAAATAACGTTTTTGAACGATCGCAACAACGTTGTCTTATACGTTGCTCAAATGTTTCGTAATGATGCGCAGTGGCCGATCAGTCACCGTGAGAAGCCAAACATTGGATAAACGGTGGCCAATTAGACGCAGGATTGGCTTGATTTCGCAACGTGCCGTGTGAAAAACACGTCTCGTGTACACCAAAGATTAAGTGATTAATATCATCATATTAGCGTTTAAGTTCTCTGCTGGACAACGCGTTACTCCATGCATTTATGTACTTCATCATCATTAGGTCATTATACGTCCCTACTGAGGGCACCAGCCTCCCCGTATAGCCTTAGTCGTCCACGCGGATCCAGAGCGTATTGGTACGTACTTCCGAGATCGGAAGGCTATAGTCCACTCCAGTCTTTAATGTTTCGTAAATATGTGTACGTTTATGCGACGTTCTTGGTGAAGGAAAACAAAACCTGCGCACGCTTGTGAAGATTTTCAAAGGTTGTGCGTGAAGTCGGCCAATCCGCACTGGGCATTTACACCCTTTACTGGTAGGCTCGTGCCCCTCGGTGGGGACGTATAATGAGCTGATGATCTTGAACAAGCAAGCATTTTATTAGCAGTAATGTAACCTCAAAACAAATAAGGTTGCCGTACACATTAAAGGCTATTTTCACCCACACACCAGTGCAATTTTGCTCCATTTTCAAAGCCACATTGAGATAGCTATCTCACTGTCCGCCGGCACCTACCTCAATTAATGCCTCTCCAATTAACCTATTAGTTTAACGATATCAGCCGAGATAACAGCAATTGTCCCAATGCTAGTTCTTCCGTGGCGGAGGCTGGATTATCTCGTACCATTGTTTGGGGATGGCTCGCGTTTCGCCTGGACTTTCTATTGCAGCTTATCTGTGAACTAAATATTAGTATCCGTGAAGCAGGGTTAGTTATAATGTTAGCACAAAAGATTTTTAATTTTTTGTTTTATGGCACGAGTAGGTAATATCGGATATCTAGCAATAAAGTTCTAACAATAGGGATGATGACAATTTTTTTTTCTGCTATTATATCCATGGACCGCATTATAATAGGAACATTGGTAAAAAAATACTCCGTTAACATTAAACCTACCTAGTTATGACGTCAAGCCTCAGTAATTCGTATGCATAGTTTGTGAATTTTGTACTACAACTATATTAAATGTTGCGTTTTTTCAAATGGTATAATAGCAAAAGTTGCTTTAAGTTATATGTGTTATCCTTTTGTTTACAATTTTTTGACAATTAATGTAATTTAAAAATGGACTTGCCCACCCATCTTTGAAGACTAATAAAATTCATAAAACATGAGTTTTCGAGCTGAGAGTAAGCACATCGTTATTTTTAACCCAGATTTGTAATAATATAAAATAGTTCTTACGATTCCAGGACCCAGTCATCATGCCTATTGTGGTAGAGTATTGCTTTAATTTTTTTATCATAATATGACTGACATAGTGAAGGAATCGGAGAACTAGGATATCTGACATAAAATGCGGAAAATTATCCAGCGTTCTGGTAATGCGGTAAAACAATTCGATTACTTTTGATTGATTACCGAAGAGCATAGAATTTTAATTTATAAACCAAAAAAGGTTTTTTTCGCTAAACGCTAGGTCGTTTACCCAATTACTCTATTCTATAACTATTGCTTGTATAAAGCACTAGAAAATTTTTCGAAACAAATTGCTATGCTACGAATAGCACTGTCTAAAATTTTCGCGATTGGAACCTACTCGCTAAATCCAAACCAAATTTGCGTATTATATCGCGAAGTTTAAGAACTAATTTAAAAAATATTTTGAAAATAACTTATATTAAATAAGTTATAATAAATAAGTAATTTGGTTTAACATTTAACAATAACAACGTACCTTCTACAAATTCGAGTGTTGCTCTTGACAAAATATGCTATAACAAATGTTTAACGATTGTGTTTATATTGGACTGAGAATAGAAAGAAAGAAATATTCATAACATACAAAAAACAAAATTAACAAAAATATGTACCAAATAGGACTCACTCAGCATTTGTCCTGGTACAGTACGCATACCAGGACATTGTTTTTCAGTGAAGCCCACAGACATCCGAATATACAATTAGACTGGAATTACTTGGTGAATTTACTGATTCATTGCGATGATGGCATGTTACAATTGCACAGGATGGCATTTTGGAGAAAAACGGTAATTTCTTCTAATATTCGTGCGTCTTGACTCGTCTCACAGAGCGTAAACTGGCAGCCAGTGTATGCTCGTTGAGCTTACATTTGTCGCACTTTAAACGCGGCTCGCCCCATCTCTTGTATTGGGAAATCTGTGGTGAAGCCCTAGTGGGAAATCTAAAACTAACAACAGTATAAGTAAAAAAAAAAAGAAAACCTTTCTAAAACGTTATAATGGTTGGCAACCATAGATGCCACTGAGATTGCGGCCCTCGCTAACCCTTTACAAGCTGATTACCAATGCAATGACCTGCAATTCATTAGTTGAGAATGTCATTAGCTACTTCACTAAATATATTGTCTTATTATCTCAAGCTTATTTTACTACACAATACATTTGTTAATCTAAAGTTTTACGGTTGGTATATACTTACGCCAAAACACTAGGTTATCAATTATAATTGGAAAACATTATCATTAAAACACTTTAAACTAATTAGACAGTTCATTAAAAACTTACTCAGCAAAATATGATGCCCGTTAATTCGTGGCTTTGTGAAAATAGTTTTTAACGATTTTGGCTTTTTTGTAAAGATAAAACTGCCCCGTGGTCTACTGTTCTGAGCGTTTAGTATCGATTGCTACATGATCTGGATTCTTGGATTCGAGTCCTACGGGAAGACCGCATAGTGTCAATTACGACTTTGACGACGCACCTGGTGTAATGGTTGAGACGTCGGCTATTACACCAAGGGCTCCGGTCTGATCCCGGGCAGTACAAACATTTGTGTGCATGAACATGTCTGTTTGTATTGGCCTGGGCGTTTTCTATGTATAATATGTATGTATTTACAAAAAAAAATAAGTATGCTTATCCGTCGTTTAGTATCCATATTACAGGCTTATGCTTAGTTTGGGACTAGATCGCGCTGTGTGAATGTTAGTGGATATTTACTTATATTTACTTTGTATGTTTTTTAGATAATTCCGTACGTCAGAGGGTATGTTAAGCCGTCGGTTCTAGCTATTATGTGAATTACGGAGCTAGTGCATGGGTGATAGTCGATGAAATGTAAAATTACGGTTATACAACAATAACATGTATAAATATGTTTACCATATCAGTAACGATAATGTATCTTTATTTGTTTCAGAGATGGCAGCGGAGGTGGTTCGTCCTTTACGACGACGGCGAGCTCACATATTCGCTGGACGAACACGTGAGTAATTTGTTTTATTTATGCTCTTACTAGGAAATTTATTTATATTAATCTCACTACAGGCCTTTCCAAAAAGTATGGATAAGTGGAGATCACATAAGTAGAGCGTCGGTGGCTCAGTGGTGTGGACTGTCGCCTTCCTACCGGGAGGGCTGAGGTTCAAATCCCGACACGTACCAATGTATTTTCGAATTTTCGAAAAATATATGTTTGTTATCCGACGCTCTTACGGTGAAGGAAAACATCGTGAGGAAACCTTCATGCACGCCTGCGAAGAGATTCGAAGGTTGTGTGTGAAGTCGTCCAATCCGCACTGGGCCCGCGTGGACGACTAAGGCCTATCACCCTATACGGGTAGGCTCGTGCCCCTCGGTGGGGACGTTTAATGAGCTGATGATGAAGTGGAGATCAATGCTCATGATGATGATGACTTATTAGAATTCCATTAACGTATTATAACCATTCGTAATCATCACTTAATGATATTGTGCAATTGTTATGATAAACAATTTTGAAACGCAATTTCCTACAGCCTGTTTTCGACACATTTAGTGTCTCTGTCTAGCTGTAGGAAATTGCTGCAAGACATACGAGAGTTAGGCTAGTAGTTAGCTAAATTATACATGGATGTCATCTGTACCTATGTCAAAACTGTTTATCTTTACAACTTCACACCGTCATTACGCACATGACATATTAAAATAGTACACAGTGCAACTGTTAAGGTAATTCCAACTCTAAGGAATACGTGTTACACACTATTTTCTGTCACAAGCTAATTTGTTCCCACCGGGTAGGGTGACCATATAATTGACTCGTTAGCACAAATACTGCACGTCGCGGGTCGCTTGCGCCAATGCGCGTCATTAGACATTGTGTCGTGCAAACTTCGCTCGGGCATAAATCTTTAGTGGGTTGATGACATAGTGCCATGACAATTTGCTTAGAGCTCTATGAACCTATAGCTATGTACAAGGATAGTTAAGGAATAAAATGAAGTTATTAGTAAATATCCCGTGGCCGCTTTTGGTACAATGTTGCCGATAAATCTGAGAGCGTATTTGAATAACCAAACGCTGATTCCCAAATTTTACTAATATATTGTTTAAATAATTTAAAACAAAATATTAGTTTTTAATTTATCTATCAGAATAAAAAATATAATATAATAAAAAAAATCCTTATCAATTGATAAGGAAATTATTTTTGAAATTTCCTATCTTATCTAGTGGTTATCGGCAAAATACATATATTCTACATATTCATGATTATTTCCTTACTGATACCACATGATTGGGTGAGCACTGCCTAGCACATGTATTGTTAAAGTCACCGCAGTGGAAATAGAATCGTGCTCGCGGGCACCAGTACGGTTATTTCCAAACATTGCCTTTATGTATCCTGGTTTTTAGTTACTTGTTACATTGTTGCAACAATGTGTCTAGTACAATTGGTTACACATGGCGAGTACGACACACGAACTAGTGCACTGATTTTATTGACTCGTAACTCCTACGTTTCGTTCACATAAAATTAAGCACAAAATCGTGTTCGTATTGTTGAAAAAGGTTTCATTGTTTCATACACTTTTAAACATTCTCAAGTAAGCAGGCAGTTTTAAAAAATGCGTCACAACATATTTAGTGCGATTATGTTAGTCTTATCTTATAATGTTACAGTCCAAAATCCTACATAATTTCTACTCTATTGTATTTGTTTAAATATATAATTGAACAATCCGCCGGTGCCCTATCAACCTCGTGAAAGTAGCAAATTCCTTTCCGTGCATTAGCATTGCAGTCGCGGTGCTGACGATTTCATTGGCACAACAAACAAACATTACAAATACATTCATTGGGCAGTACAAACATTTGTGTGCATGAACATGTCTGTTTGTAATGGTCTGGGTGTTTTCTATGTATATGATATGTATTTTTACAAAAAAAAATGTATATATGTAGTTTTCCGTTGGGCCTAGATGGCGCTGTGTGAATGTCAGAGGATATTTATTTATTTTTATTTTTTATTTATTTTATTATTGGCACAACAAAAACAAACACACGCCGATATGGACACGGCCAAAACGACACTCGATTTCATCGGCACCTCGTACTATCAGTAACAAATCACATATTTCTTTTGCATTCATAAATATTCATGCGGCAGCAATTTTCATGAATTTTAATATAAGACGAATATGGGCGCGGCGCGGACGCGTCACAAAAACTGGACCCTGCTTACCCTACCAGGAACAATGAGTCAGGAACTGTGAGACTAGAGATTGTTAGCTTACAGAAGGGATGTGTTAACTCATACTTAACGAGTTGACGAGACAACTTCTATTTTATTTTATGACGACTACTGTTCGAGAATGTATTAAGGTAGCCTTATTTTTTAAATGTATTAAATAAAAATATTGTTTTTCCCGTTTAAAATTGATGTTTTTACCAATTTGGAATACATTTAAAAATTACGTGTTATCAAATTAGAACCCACAGTACAGTGATTCAATTAGTAATGAGATCATATAAGTTAGGAAATAATAGAATATATAAAATAATGCTAAATTAAATCGATGATATATGAAACTTTCTTTATTTGATTTGATAACGCAAACATGTTATTTATTCTAGTTATGTTCTACATAGGAACAGCATAAATACCTTCTGCGCATGTTTGTTCTTTGTGAAGATAGCTTTCCCTGAGCAGTAGCTGCGCAGGCGCAGGCGACGACATTACGGCGTTAATTTAGAGCCTCCTTTTTATGGCGAGGTTCGCCGACGTGATGGAGTAACCACTAGGAAGCAAACTCGTCTCACGTTGTTTTGCTCACTGTTTATTTAGTTTGACGGTAGATGGCGCTATTTATACGTCAGATTTCTACATACATTGAAATGAACGTGCTAACGGAAAATTGTACACGGATAAAAATATTCTCATATCTTTTAAACATTTGGGGTTCTTGCTTCTTTACTATAATTTAGTTTGAACCTTCATAAAATATTTTATTTTCCGTTTTCTTCATTACACATTATTTTTCCGGTAGGTACGTTTTATGTAATGGAGACGATTGCTACAGGATAGGTGTGGAGATATCTCCACGTAGAAATGCCGACACGTTGTAATATATTTCTTAAGCTGCATCAATCTAGTATCTGTTTACTGTTCTTACTAAACTTGTACATATAACGGCCTGGAACTTAAAGTTTGATATTAACGCTTGATATACCGAATTATTGAATACGCTCCGTAATATAATCAACTAAGAGTGAGTAATCTTTCGCTGCAATTAACTTTTAATCGCGTGGCATGGTGACGTCTTGCGACAAAGCCTGAGTATCTCAAGACGCATCCATCACGGAATCGGCATGCAAATGGACGATGTGTATTGGTCTTATAACTACAACTTTGCAATGCCACTCGCCAATGACGGGGGAAGTCGTAAAGCTTACCGCTCGCCGTTTTGAAGGGAAAGTCTTAGAATTAATTACTGTTCAGCGTTACCTAGTTTCTGCACAATTAACGACCCCCTGCTTATCCTGGCTGATAAATAATGTGAGATATAATTAAATGCAGGCAATGGGCGTGTTTATGCTTGTTTCGATTTAGCATTGACGGTTTGCGATGCTGTACCACCTTACTCCGAGGAGTGTTCCGGTAGACCTGATTGGAATCAATGTTGTGATTTGTGCGTGAATTTACTTATTGACCTATACAAACTTACTTATATTAAAAAATATTGCATTTAAGATTGTTTTGTTTATTTGGAATTATCTCACAACTGTTCTTTTTACATACCTTAATCTCTATGAGTGATAATGTAAATAAGATCGCATCGTTAATCCAAGATTTGTAAATAAGTGGTATTAGATATTGTATTCTGCTATAGAGCGAGGGCAGTATCAGATATATGCTTATAAGTAAACGTCATTTTCATTTCTATTAAATCTTTAGCATATTAAAAAACACCTTAACTTACTTATAACGTAGTATGTTAACAGCGCAATTGCTTATTTTGCAATAATATTTTGCCATTGGATTTTATCGCTTTATTAAAAGTAGTTGCCTTCTTAAAGCTATAACTTATCAGATATGGTTTTTACACCTAGAAGTCGACTTCAGCTTGATTTGAACATATACTTTGCATCAATTTGACGACCCATTTGGTGTAGCGGTTGAGACGTCGGCTGCAACACCAAGGGTTCCGGGTTTGATCCCCGGGTAGTACAAACATTTGTGTGCATGAACATGTCTGTTTGTAATGGTCTGGGTGTTTTCTATGTATAACATGTATGTATTTACAAAAAAAATATATATATAAGTATATTTATCCGTTGTTTAGTACCCATAATACAGGCTTCACGCTTAACTTGGGACTAGATGGCGCTGTGTGAATGTCAGTGGATATTTATTTATCAATTCGTGACTGATCGTAACAAACTTGCTAATAACATACATAGTTGCAACCGGACGCCCACGCCTGAGCAGCCGTCCACTGCGTCATACACGCATATGCAAAATGCAACTCATAAATTAATGTGAGAGCTAATGAGAAACGCGGAACCGTATGTTAAGCAGCCGTGGGTGCGACACTACCACCGCTTGTTGCGAGCGCTGTAGGAAATGTACCGCGGGGTTACCGTGTGTACGTTTGACAAGTTCTGACATCTCTGGATACTATAAATATAAGTATATGACCTAAAAAGTAGTGTTTATAAGTTAAATGTTAATACAGGTCGGTGTAGAGGGCTTATCGATAATAATTCATATAAGGTATGGGGAAAACTGTTGAATGCAATGGAAAGAGCAACTGAGGGACATTTTTATAAAGCCATCTACGTCCTTAATCTCGCATATTTCTCGCGCTAAGACAGTTTTTAGTTTTTATTTTCCATTTATATTTAGTTATGCTATACTTAGATATAATGACTTTTAGTATTTAACTGTTCCGAGGTGATTGATTAAACATTCAAAAGTCACGTCTTTACGCCTTAACGGCTAAGGGACAAAAATTCAACAAATAACAGGTAAGAGCGCGCGCTCATTACACCTTACTCATAATAGGTTCATCTTTTTAAAAACCCCCAGCCACGCGTGGAGATTATGGCAAAACACTTCACCATAAGGAAGTAAGCCCTAAGTTCAGCCGTGGGCTGTCACGGACCGCTAAAATAAATAATTATTAACTCCAAAACTAAAACTATTTATAAACGTACACTAAATTAAGCACTCTTAGATTTTTTCGTGTCAGGTCTCGCCTGAAACACATACGTGTTGTCGCCCTTCGCGTGACAGACCGGACTATGAAGTAGCCCGTAGTCCGTTATCCTGTAATAACTTCCTAGGCTATCATAGGGATCGACATTCTTGTTTATATGATTTATTTATATTCAAGAATCCAACGTCTTGGATAGCTTATCTGAAAATAAATTCCAACATTCGTGACAGTTTATGAATTGAAATACAATTTTATGTGTTCAATAACGAAGAAATGGCTATCCTATATAAGGTTTTCATTGATTTTATTCAAGATAAAATGCATTTGCCTCATTCGTTGGTGGGAAAAGAAAGATCTCTTCTATTTATGAAGTGATAAAGAATAAACAGTTTTGAATCATTGATAACTCTGTTTTGTATTGAAGGATAGGACAGGCCTGGCAGTCAACTTGTAAAATATCGCTGGTATATGACTGTGACGAGAACTAGTACAAGATCAGACTCCGATTTCGACAGTTTTTCAGAATGCAAAGAAAGCCTGAAAAACTTTTAAATTAAGTTAAGCGGATAGGTCACCTAATGGCAGGCTTATATATTCATGCCTATAAATACACTTGAAAAGTTGAAATCCTGAAAAACGGAACGCGTTGGAGTTAATAACTTGTGACGTCAAATATACTGCCTCAGTTTTGTAGTGGTTTGAACATTGATTTTAAATTGTGATCCAAAAGTGCGGGGGTCGTGAGTTCAAATCTCGCGGGGTGGCTTAATGTTTACCCTTAATGGGTACAGTTACCCTCGGACAGTTTCTTATTAAAATGAACGTAAAACATCAGTCGTATATTAGCAAATGCTCCCCTCAAATCGATGCATGCGTCAAGTGAAGCCCCAGTTGTATTGGATTAAAGCCTTATAATTTCACTCGATTACCAGTCGTGACCTGGAGTACTCGCGAATACTACGACTACTCTTATGTAACACATTATATACTACAACACAACCTCATTGGCCTAGCGCCTCGGAGCCTAGCCATATATTTTGTTTAGGTCACAACTAATGTTGCCAGGTCCGGTTCGTTTTAAATCTGTACATGACGTCAAAAAGATCGGGATTTAAGGCTCGGGATAGTTAACAAAAAAAAAATAGGACGCTGATGTGCGCCATTTTGAATTTAACAGTGATGTAATTAGTAAAAATATTCGTTACTTTGACATTCCGTTCGAGACCCTTTACCCTTCATCATCATCAGCTCATTAAACGTCCCCACCGAGGGGCACGAACCTACCCGTATAAGGTGATAAGGCCTTAGTCGTCCACGCGGGCCCAGTGCGGGTTGGACGACTTCACCCACAACCTTTGAATCTCTTCGCAGGCGTGCGCAGGTTTCCTCACGATGTTTTCCTTCACCGTAAGAGCGTCGGATAACGTACTAATATTTTTCGAAAATTCGAAAACACATTGGTACGTGGCGGGATTTGAACCTCAGCCCTCACGTTAGGAGGGCAACAGTCCACACCATTGCGCCACCGACGCTCTTTACCCTTAACCAATTCTAATATTATACAAACAGTTAACAATCCATGAATAGCGTACAGATTTATAGAATATCAGTGTTCAATTAACTTCAAACACTTCGTGCGGGTTGCTCTTGAATGGCGACTGTTCTCGTTTTTGCAACTAAATGTCACGCACCCGCACGGTACCCAGTTCGATTCCCAACGCTCCGAGCGTTAATGTACCAGATAACAGTAATTTATCAATGCTCACGCGATTCTCCCGAGCGTTTATAATGACGGCTCACAATGTTGTGAATGCGCAACATATGATTGTCAGTATTAACCAAGACCCAATGTCGTGGGTTATATTGTGGATGAATAGCCCCGAGTATAAGACCTTAGAGGCCCAACAATCAATTCATTGACGGGCACATGTCAATTAGTGGGTGATTTACCCTAGTTTTGTTTGACATACATATAGAAAATAATCAGTTATTTAATGTTTTGGCCGCTAACTGCTTCAAGCACTGTTTAATTAATATAAGTGCTTGAAGCGGTTGAAGTTCAGTTGTACTACAATTATGATTGTAGAATGTGTGATCTATGTACGTAATATACATAATATTAACAAGTTAATTTTAGTTATTGTCACCGAAAAAAAATACACTTTTTAAAAATATTCGATACAAGAGTGTGTAAGGAATATTATAGACAAACAAGAATAAACTGGATTCCTAAATCAATTCCAATCTGTAATCCTTGTCTATCAACGAAACTAGTATTTTCTACTTCGCAAATGTACAGGTATGCATTGCATAATTTAGCACCTCTAACAACTGTGCCAGTCGTTTTAGCCAATAGCCGGCACCTCTTTGCTAGCTTGCTCAAGGCAGTGAGTACGTCCGGCCGCGTCGGGTGGCGAGCGCGGAATGCGGCCGCGTTGAGCAAGCGATGCGCGGGCGCACCCACAGCGATTCACCTGCGCCAGCGCTTCCGCGTGCACCACAACACCTTATTAACGTCCCGCTGTGGGACAAAAGCTTGGGAACGTGTTACTTACATAATCGGAACGATTGGCTTAAATAGAAATGGTAGTTCTTTATTTTGAACATAAAAAAAACCTTATAATAGTTAAGCTATTCATTTAAAATAAAAATTGCCGGTATTGATTTTATGAGTTGTAATATAATGTTAATAAACTGTCAAAAATTATTGTATAACAACACCCATCGTCATTGAATAATGAGCTACCTACTAATCAATTACTTTTTGCAATGCTATTAAGACATTTATATAATTTACTTGAATACAATTTATTAAATACCGATTCAGGTATCGTCATTTGTTTTGCTAATATTAAATGTAAATGCAGTCGAGGTCATTATGTTATGTACACAGTTTGTTGAGCCGGTCCTGGAACCAGAATTTAAACGCTATCTGTTTATACAGCATACTTATCCTCAATTGGCGATTTCCAACGATTCATAGGTTCAAAGCGGAAGACCCAACGATGGTTAACTAACGAGCTCACCATGTTAGCGAAATGTTGATTTACGATAGGGACCCAGAAATGTCCGAGGCAATGCAAAACATAATTTGCCATTCCCCGGGTCCGAATTTGAAAACCAAAACGGACCTCTATTCAAATCACTAGGGCACGAGGGCGGAATGCGGTCGCACATTGCGCAAGCGATGCACCTACGGCGAATCACCTGTGCCCAATGATATTCTGTGTATATAAAGATAGATACGCCAGCTGTGCCTCAAAAACGAACCACCAAAGAGAATACAGTTATAGGCTCTTTGTTAAGGTAAATGTACCTCATTCGAAATATGTGTATGTGTGCTGTCGCTGCATTCGGATTTTTTTTCGGTTGTTTTGTGAGCATATCACGAATCTATACTTTTTATATTATTGCCTGTGCCCGCTCCTCCTCCACTAGCCTTGCATTGGAGACTGCATACAATTTATTTGCAATCTGATTGTTTGTTCGATGTAGTTATCAAGTACCAATTTCATATTTCAATGTAGTGCCTTTGTTGAGTTGGTTTTTTGATTACCTTTATAATGAAATGGAATTGATTTATTAAATTCAAAATATGAATATATAAACAGAAATAAGCAATTAAAAAGGTAATAGCACTGCCTAGACGAAATCAATACATGTTTCTATATGATTGTGGCCGGTTTAAGCTTAAGACTTCTCAACCTATGTTTATATTGGAGATTTAGCACCTTTATATATTTAAAATATTAGCAAACTGGTTCTAATTTCATGTCCGCGAGCCAATTGCTATTGTGTATGCCAAACGACTTGGCCCGTCGATTGCAGATCACGTGTCTCGTGAAACCGATGCGCTAACGCAACCCGCGTCCGTTGATTTGCGGCATTTCGCGCGAACAGAAAATTGTATGGAGAAAAATTTCGTCACTGCGGCGCTGCCGACGACTGGGCCCTTTACCCTGCTGGTAATTTAGTGTTATGAAACGAGATCTTTTGTTTTAAATAAGTGTTTGTTATTGAGGGGCTGATCTTTAACAGTTGTTTTGTATTTGTAGGAGAATACACTTGAAAAAACAAGTTTGGATGTTAATTGTTTTCACAATTAAAATTTTAATTCCTCTCGTTTTTTATTCTTGTTTGTTTTACTTTCTTGTGCGTGGATTTTTGTTTTTCATTTAATCATTGAATATGTCTTTCAATTGAAATCAAAGCATTTAATGGCACCTACAAAACGACTGAATAAATCTTAATGTCGGTTCAGGGGTTTTCGACTGGAAGTAATGTGGCAAGGACAATAGGCTCATTGAGCGGCAGTTCACCACGGGAATGGGAAGCTTGCGTGGCGTGGATACATCTCTGGTGGCCTCATAGCATAGATTTGTATGCGATCGACATTGTGTTGGTCCAAATAGTTTCCCTACGCGAAAAGATCCAGAACACGGATATCCATAGCAGAACTAGAGTGACCGACTCAGCCCACAGGATAAGCAAGTTGAAGTGGCAGTTGGCAGGGCACAGGGCCGATGGGGCGGAAAGGTTCTGATGACCTGGTTAAGGTGGCGGGAAGCAGATGGATGTCAAGGTCCGCGTGAATCTCATTAGGGGAGGCCTAAGTTCAGCAGTAGACTTTCTAGGTTGTAATGATGATGATGAAATAGTTATCGTCCAAGAATCCTTTGACTTTGACAAATATTTGAATCTTTGTACCTACGACCGTTTTTATTATTATTTCACAAGAACAGGTCGGTAACGAGGCTGCTATGACATACGTGTCAATGCATTCAGTTTACCTGCTCTCTATGTCGCGTGCCGGTTGCGCAAGCGCATCCGCAGCAGCGTCAGTGCACGTGTTCGTAAAAAATAGACAAAGTGTTTTTTTTTTAAGTTTATATTATTGTCTATGAAGTCCATTTTCTATATATGGCCCATCATCTGGTAAATGCGTGCTGTTTATCACCAGTAGCAGTAATCAATACCTATTCCAAAAATTTATTAATTCGTGTAAAAACACTTAACAGTGCTAACTTGTGACGTCAAAATGTTAAACTACAGTTTAAAGTAATTCACTTGTTTCCAGTAACTTTTAGTCCGGTACAGAGATGAATTAAAAGCGAAACTCCCTTGTCGTAAGAAGTAATAAGAAAAGTTCATGTCGACACACTGACTACCTAACACATGGTATTTAATGTATGGAAATTGTAGGCGTAAATAAATTACAATACAAAATAAATTTAAAAGAGCTTATTGTAACTTCAAAAACTTTTAATATCCAATCGAATTGGTGGCACATGAAAATAAGTTATGAAGAGTTAAAAACTATACTTATAACTACTTGTTTCTATCTACGTACTTTACGTAGACCGTACTGCTATTGCAATGAAGACCTTTTTGTCGTCAGCCTATAACGACCCATTGAAGGGCATAGGCCTTAACGCACAGCAAAACGATGAGGAGATTGGGCCGTGTAACCCACCCACGCTGGCCCAATGCGAATGGGCGGTGTTGAGGACTACCATTATAAGATTGTGTCCAGGAAAGATTGCTTAACGTGCCTTACAAGCATGGATTCATCTTTCTTTTCGGAATCAGGTGATTCAGCCTGCATTATATCTGTACCACCATCGAAATGAAAGGAAAATATATTGTTTTATTTTCAACAAAACCAGCATAAATTTATGTTCACTTACGACTATTTCACGATTATATTTTGGCACATACTTCAAACCGAAAATCATGGTTTTATCGGAGAAATTTAAAGTTTTCAAAAATTTGTTTATGAGGTTCACCAAAACTTATAAATAAAATACATGATAACATAATAACTAATTGACACAAACATTTAAAGGCAAAACAGCATGCATTTTCATCTTAAGAATAATACGATTTATAAATAAAGTTCCCAGTGAAATCATGTTACTTAAATTAGTTATGGTTGTCAAACATGTTAAAAAACTTCTTTGGTGAGTCGTAGTAAATATCCATTATGTTACTATATTATTTAACAAGCTTAGACATTCTAGCTAGAGCTATCGGGGAATTAGAGCCGAATACAGTTTTCCGAAATGGCGCACTGAGAGGCGTTATGGAGGTACGTGGATTCTTACCGGTACACGGGACTTAATGCTATCTTTTATTATTATAATCTATTTTTCTTGCTATATTCAATAATAAATATAAATGAATATCCTGGGCTGAGAGCCATCTGAGCTGAGAGCCATCTATTGGGCTGAGAGCCATCTTGGGCTGAGAGCCATCTTGGGCTGAGAGCCATCTTGAATGAGAGCCATCTTAGGCTGAGAGCCATCTATTGGGCTGAGAGCCATCTATGCTCGCTAATTGTCTGGTGAAGCTGTGAAGGCCACCTGCGACCAACAGTGATAAGTTATTTCGAAAAAAACATCAATCATCATCAGCTCATTAAACGTCCCCACTGAGGAGCACGAGCCTACCCGTAAAGGGTGATTAGGCCTTAGTCGTCCACGCGGGCCCAGTGCGGATTGGACGACTTCACACACAACCTTCGAATCTCTTCGCAGGCGTGCATAAAGGTTTCATCACGATGAATCCTTCATGCACGCCTTGACGAAAAATAAAACACACTCAATTACAATTAACAGCAAACACGCACCACTGATCTTGAATATGTGTCACAACAGTCCAACTGGGGTCTACACAAGCCATCGCCTTGACAAAATATAGCTTTTTGTATAATTAAAAATTATTGCCATCATCAATTCAGGCCCAAAGTTTCATCCGATACGGGCTGTACGCGACCTATGTGCCATTCCAGTGCAAGCTATAATAGCCGTTCTTGTCGTCTGTTTATATGCGACATTCCTATAACTTGAACGGTTAGTTATCAGCGGTTTTATAACATAAACATAAGTTTCTAAGATAAAATCAAGACAGTTATTTGAGTACTTGTGAAGTTGCGCTGTACGCTGATACTATCTGGCTCATTTATTAAAAGACTAAACTGTATGTTTCTTAAGTTTATAACACGACTTTAGGGTATATATTAAGAGTAACCCTAATAATGTTACCATATTCGTGAGAGGTTAGCATTAAATCATATTATACGGTTTAAGGTCTGTTTTCCATGTAATTGCCGGTGCTGACAACAATCTGGCTTTTGTTGATTGTTGACTTACATGGTTTTTTCAAAACTAAGAATGGTATGATGATAAATTATGACATGCTTTGACCTACAATCTGCGTATGTATTTTCTTACCCTTAATGTTACAACAGTAAAGTTAGATATGAATATGTGTCAATCGACTCGCCCATAACGTTCCTGTGCAGGGTACAGGCCTTCCCACCGATGGCTATTGGGGGACTGGAGCATCACACAAATATTTACTGTTAGTTACCAGGGATAATGGGTAAGTAACCCCCTTTTCCCCCATCACTCCCATAATCACTGCAATCTCGGGCGACCGCGGCAGTGCGATGGTCGCAATGGCAGCCGTGTGTTTATATGCGAAATAGCGGCCGCTAATAAATAGTGATTTGCAGCGGCATTCGCTCTGTAACGTCGTCATGGAAACGGCAAAAGGCGGCTCTAGCGGCCTGCGCCGGCGCACCGGATGCGACGTTGGGGTTGAGCGGGAGCGGAATAAGTGACTGACGACTAGTGTTGCCAGGTCCGATTTGTTTAAATAGGTACATGATGTCAAAAATATCGGGATTTAAGGTTTCAGATCCGGACACCAAACAAAAATAATAAAAAAACTAAGGGGTTTCTAACTCTTGTTTCAATTTCAATATGGTTTACCAGGATAAATTCATTTCGGATAATGAATTGGAATAACACTGAAAAGAGATAAAAAAAAATTAAATTTTTTATTCATCGGGACATCTAGCGTCCAAATCGGGACGCGTCCGTAGACTCCTGAAAATGGGGACGTCCCGCGCAAATCGGGACTCCTGGCAACACTACTAACGAGCGATTATTAATAATAGTAATATTTACTCTGAGCGAGCGACAAACTAAAATTGTCACGTGACTCATTCTATTAACCGTTCTCATTGAAGACCCATTGTGTAATAGTCAAGACCTCAGCTATTACACCAAAGGTTCCGGGTTGGTGTAATGGTTGAGACGTCGAGTCAGCTACTACACGAAGGGTTCTGGGTTCGATCCCCGGGCAGTACAATAATTTTTATGCATGAACATATCTATTTGGTTTGGTTGTTTTCTACATATAATATGTATGTATTTACAAAAAAATACATACATACATATTTAAGCATGTTTATTGTTTAACCTATATTACAGGCTAATGCTTAGTTATTAGTGTATAGTATCAGTGTATATTTATTTATATATTTCGAAAAAAGAGCCAGATTTTAGTTTCCCGCTTTAGCTTATGAATCGAACCTAGCACTCCCAATCACTACACCTCGCTACACCAGCGACATGTATACAACCTCTTTACTGTGTAAATGCTGACGAGCTAATCTACATAACATGCAAAAAACAGGTCAGTTCATGTCATCTGGTACACTGTAAGCTGTTACGACTCAGAGTTTAGAGTTGAAAATCGCTTAGCGATTAGCTGTATTATGATTAAATTGTGGGTTTATAATGTTTAGGGGTGTAAGTGCACCATTTTAATTAGCACAAGCCTGCTAAATGTAATACGTTTCTCGCCATTTTCTCTGACCATAAGCGATTACTGGGAAGTGATAAATATTTTTTTTGATTTCATAACTTACGATACTATTATTATATTCGTAAAATAAGATTGATTACAAGAATGATGATGTTAAAAAGATTTACTCAGAAAAAATTGACAAAAGTAAAAATTCCAACATAATTACATGAATTAAAAAGAACACAATATTAAAAAAACTGTCCTTGCAAGACCATAGCGTATTGAAAGGATCAGCCATTCTCCATTAATGACTAAACTGTATAGAACCCGTCTGTGTGATTGGTGGCCCTCAGACAATGGAACACCCACTTCTTGCCCGAACTGTTCACCTTCGTGCGATTTCCTGGACCTCTGGATGGCAAATATAAGGGTGATCAAAGTAGCCCAATATTGGTCGCATTACAATATTTAACTTGTTGAATTCATATCAACTCGATGAGAAGAAGCGAACTCTGTAAATGTTAGACTGCAAGGTTGCCTGTATCTACCTTTTATTCCAGTCATAAACACTTTTGATGGAGCAAAAACGTTTAACCGACTATCTAAAAAATGCGATTGAAATGCAACCAACCCAACCTTATGTATATATATATATAATTTATGTATATATATATATATATTTGAATTTCTATAGTTTGGATAGAATTATATATACCTAGGTATAAATAAAAATTTCAATCTGTGAAACTCCAATAACCTTGCTTCTACTTTTCGCGTCCACTGCTGGACGTAGGTCTTCCCAATTTTGCGCCAGATATCCAGGTCCTCCGTATTCCTAGCCAACGACCTTTTGCAAGCCGTCGATTGGGTGTCCTACTCTACGTTTGCCAAGACCAGTTTTAGCCTAGTTTAATCTGTCTGAGTTGTCTTATAAATTTCTAAGTTTTATCCCTCAAACTTGAGTTTAGTGACTATAGACTTGCAAACTATAAATGCAAGTTCGCCAAGCGAAACTATCTGGGGGAGGTATGACCGGAGTATCGAGCACAAAATCGTGGGGACCTATGTCCAGCACTGAACTGCCAACATTTACAAACTAAAACTAAATACTATATACAAACCACACTAAAATCTATTATTACTTAAGTAGGGCACGAGGATGTGACTCTTATATGCGAGACCATACATGTATGCCAAATAAATTACCAATTTCATGTTAATCGCATATTTAGTTACATTGTAAAAGTCACTTGGCAGCGACCCGTCCCACATAGAATGTCGTTAAAACAGTAAGTAGATGTGCATAGTGTGCTAGGGCCGCAATCAGCTGATCCGGCTGATCTCATGTGCATGCGCAGATATCGTAGGCACTTAGCGGCTTATACAGGTTTTGAATATATTAACTAAATCATGGCTCTCGCGGTGTTTACTTCGGGTCTTTTACGTTTTACTATTTATAAGTAATATACCAATTTTTTTAATAGTCTCTCGGTCATATCAAACGATATGCTTGTTTATTCTGTATTATGATTAGCAAGGACTAGTCATAAATAAACTTACGTATCAATTAACTAACTTATCAATATAAAAAAAAGTTTTATGGATGGTAAATATAATTATGTGAAATTTATAATCCATCATCATCATCATCATCAGCTCATTAAACGTCCCCACCGAGGGGCACGAGCCTACCCGTATAGGGTGATTAGGCCTTAGTCGTCCACGCGGGCCCAGTGCAATCCATGTTATAATCCATGTCTAACCGAAAATAACTAGAAGAAATTTCAATTTAATCCAAACAAAACCTTAGTAATGAACTGATAGCTTTGAAATTGCAGGTGCCATTTAAGTAATTTGTTAATTTCAAAATTATTATATTTACGAAAATATCTAACAATCGCTTAACAAACAAATATTTATGTAAAACGAATTGCAAAGTATAGCGATTTAGGAAATCGGAATAAATTTAACAAGCAATACCGCGATCCGTTTATGCACACGTCACAGGTTAGTAACTACAGAGGCGCGGTCGATGCGCGCAGGAAGTGTCGCAGCATCGGTACAATGCGCCATTGTGGTAATAATTACAATTGTACCGGGCCAGCCGCGTGACCCATTTTAAACTGCCTCTAAGGCATCGTGCACAATTACGTTACACAGTATTTGACAATCATAAGGCTATTCCTTAGCGTAGGACGCCCTCCAGCCCGATGGACCGACGACTTGCGGAAGATCGCTGGTGGAAGCTGGATAAGAAAAGCGGAGGACCGGGATATCTGGCGCAAAATGGGGGAGACCTATGTCCAGCAGTGGACTGTGATAGGTTGAAGAGAGAGAGAAGGCATCATCAACACAATAAACGTGCCCACCGAGGGGCACGAGCCTACCCGTGAGGGTGATTAGGCCTTAGTCGTCCACGCGGGCCCAGTGCGGATTAGCCGATATCACGCACAACCTTTGAATCTCTTCGTAAGCGTGCGCAGGTTTCCTCACGATGTTTTTCTTCACCGTAAGATCGTCGGATAACGTAGATATAATTTCGAAATTTTTAAAATACATTGGTACCTGGCGGGATTTGTAGTTGCGCCCTCCCGGTCGCAAGGCAACAGTCCACACAATTGAGCTACTGACGTTCTTTTATGGATTAGTAGACTGGAAATATTTGAAAAAACACGTTTTTTCAATGCAAGGCTTGCCAAATCCCAAACACTGAATCGTTAAATTTTTTCAGTGCGCTCGCATCATTCTCTGCCACACCGCGCGCCGTAAACCCGTCTCACCCTGTATAATTGTATTGATCAATTCAATTCAATTTAATTCAGCCTGAGTCAATAGATTTACCTTATATTTGGGGGACGTTCTTAGAATCATATGTCTGTAGGTTCATATAAAAAAAAATGCCAATGTTCCCGATTTCACCCTGTATAACTAAGACTATGTCAAATGTTTCCGTTGTTTCATATGCTATTACCATGTAAATATCAAAACTGTCATCGCATCAACTGTGAACTGAGCTTTACAATCACAAATTATCGTCCTGCCCCATTGTGATACAATAAGCAATCATGTCCCAAACAATAGCACTTCCGAGTGAAAAGTATGTAAACTGTGACACAATACAGCCCTGGTACATCCCGTTAATGTATTTAATACATTATTTATATGCACAGCTTCATTTGAATATTTTAGGGCAGGTCAACGACCATGTGTTTTTGTAGGATACAAAGAATCCTAGACAACGCCAGTGTTTAATATGGGAGATTAATTTTAATGATAGAAAGTGGTTAATAAGTAGAATTTATTGTTTCGTTTTTGATGTAAATTTACACAAAATAAAATGTAAAATTTTTGGGTCATTTTGAATATAATTATAATATGAGTACAGTATAGTAGATCCTTACGTTGAAATTCTTAACAATTACAAAAAAAAAATCAATGCCGACTTTCGCTTGCGAAATTAAACATTCCAATACAAAAACATCGATAAATCAAAGAAACCGGCAATCAGCGTTCATATATAATACGAATCGATTATAAAATCGATTTTAATTATTCAACATTTCGTATTGAATGTATCGTTGATCCTTATCTATGGTTGGATAACGTGATGGAGCCATTTTGCCCGCTCGGCTTGTGTTAAGTGAAATTGTTAATTATTTATGGTCATTTATAATTTGTTTAATCTTGACCCTGTTCGTTTGGTATTACACAAGTAAATCCACAAAAGGGATATTTATGTCCGTGTACAATTTAGTTCAGTAAAACGTGATGAGTGAGCGAGCGCGATACAGCAAAGGTCCCCGCAAATGGATCTCAGCTTTAATTTAGGATTTGTATTTATATACCGCAATATTATTTTTCCGAACAAGATTGAGGTTTTTCAGTATTTGTTGTGAATGGAGAATGTCGAAATTATTTACACACATTGCAATTGCGATAATAAATCACAATTATTATGAAGTGTCAAATGCCTGTATGTTTACTAAAATAGCTGAATGAACGTGAATACAGAATAAAATGTGTTTTGTCCAGCAATCATCGCGGTGGTTTCCGTTCGATTCCCGTTGCATCGGCGCCCCTGCGCTCACGCTGGAACTAATAAATAACATGTTATATTCAAATCGTGCCTACAAATACGAATATCCCTTCCGCGAAATTAAGAAAAGCCAGAAGAACGGGCGATTGCTGACCACAGTCCGTTGCCGCCGCCGGCGTCGGTCGCGTAAAAAGCACAGATCACTCCAATATAGCAGTAATGCAAACAAAGCCGCAGGTAGGAAATGCGCGTCCGTTCTCGTGGTGGTGCAAGTTAGGAGCGCTTGGCGGTGCTTGAGCGGTTGCATGATGTTAAGCAGTAATTGGACGTGTGTTTATACATGGGGATTAGTATTAGAATATCAAGGTTTACCTATGTATGCCAAGAAAATCATAGTACATGACCACAAATGTGTTCCTAAATGAAAAAAGAAGTATTCCTATTACATCTCTTGATTCTCTTGTATGCCGGGAACTAACTACCTTCGTTGTAAAGTGGACTTAGCAGTGAATTTAGATCGCTATGTGATCCGATGGACGTATACTCGAATCCTTAGGTAGACCGCACATAAATGTATATTTCGTGCGATTTTCACCTTTTTGGTTAAGATATTGCAAGCTTGAATCACCTGATTGTCTGTATAGAAAAATGATTCCGGACTTCCAAGGGCACGTTAAGCCATCGGTAACAACTACTATTTAAGTATCGTTGTCTTTAACAACAATAATCTATCTAGACCTAGAGATTGTGCATCTCATTTAAAAAGTGTCCGCGGCAACATTTTCATTCATAATCACGTCGCTTGCTACATGTCAAAGGACATAGTAGTATGCTCGTGCTTTTGATTTTGTACTCTTTTAATGACGCCTTAAGGTCAAAATTTTAATGAATAATTTTATGACATGAATATAACAATACGACAATGTGTCAAACGGTTCGGGCATTTTTTAGTTGATATTTCTTCGGATGGTGTATCTAGTTAGCTAATTAATAATTAGCTAAGTTTATAATTATCTAAGCCCACAAATGCCAAATTTACTCATAGCTGTGTTATGCGGGCAGGCCTGGGTCATCCAGTTGGACGTGATAGGCTAGTGACCCGCTCCCCGCTTATGTGTGTACCATGGCCGCTCTCGTTCCGTCACAGTGAGCGCGACTGTCAATAATTTCAGCATTGACTCGCCGCCACTTTGTCGTAAACGGGGAAAGTCGGCAATTCCGCGAGTGATCTGGAAAAGCCGCTTTAAATCATCATTGCGGCGCAGATGTATTGGCAGCGATAAACGCGTACAGCTCAATCGTGTCGTATATTTTGCAACTGGTGTACCTACATATCGATATTGAGTATAATAATAATTGTATTCGATATCCTCGATATCATTATTTCATAATCATCATCAGCTTATGAAACGTCCCCACCGAGGAGCACGAGCCTTCCCGTAAAGGGTGTGTAGGCCTTAGTCGTCCACGCGGAGCCAGTGCGATTGGCCGACTTCACGCACTACCTTTGAATTTGAATCTTTTTGCAGGCGTGCGCAGGTTTCCTCACGATGTCTTCCTACACCGTAAGAGCGTCGAATAACCTACATAGAATTTCGAAAATTTGAAACACATTGGTATGTGTCAGGATTTGAACCTTAGCCCTCCCGTAGAGGGCAACAGTCCACACCATTAAGCACGACGCTTATTATTTCACTGCTTTGAAATAACATGGTAGCTCAATGCATGAAGCGTACGTTTACCTACAATCTTAGTACGTGTTTAATAAAACCTGATTAATAAAACCTTTAAGCTTAAAAACCCAAGAATTTACCAATTATGTTGTATTTATCCTGCAAGCTGACAGTATATAACATTAGCCTGTAAATATAACGTGCAGTATTTAAAATGTACACAGCGAGTCAGTTAAAATGTTGAAATTGGATCGCGACTACAATTCACTAATTAAAGGATCGCGACTGTACAATTAACTAATATAAGAAGAGAACAGACATATCGAAATTTGCAATAAGTGAATCGGTTAAATAATTATAAAAAGAGTACATACGTGCATATATATAAGAATTTTACCCATTAAGTTACACATTTCAAAGATGATGAGTTAAAAAAGAAATATAAAATAAATATAAATATCCACTGACATTCACACAGCGCATCTAGCCCCAAGTTAAGCGTGAAGCCTGTATTATGGGTACTAAACGAGCGGATAAATATACTTAAAATATTTTTTTTCGTAATACATACATATCATACATAGAAAACACCCAGACCATTACAAACAGACATGTTCATGCACACACATGTTTGTACTGCCCGGGGATCGAACCCGGAACTGTTGCAGCCGAAAACAGTTTCTAAAGTTTTATGAGATGTCAATTATGTATTAAGAATAGCAATACAGCTGGTGAGAACCACCGCTTCGTGACTATCTGCGAATATGCATTTAACTCAATAAGTGTTTTCTCGTATGCAAACACCGGTGGTATGTCGGACATTCATTACTAGTTAATAAGCGAGCCCGCATTATACCTGACCTATACGCACATCCGCGACCGGCCCCGCGTGAATGCACTAGTTCGAGGGTTTTACACCGTTACGCGGATTCTCGGTAACAATACAAGATGCAGTGGACTGCGTGCCATCATTATCATCAGCTCATTAAACGACCCCACCGAGGGGCACGAGCCTATATCGTCCACGCGGGCCCAGTGCGAGTTGGACGACTTCACGCACCTTTGAAGCTCTTCACAAGTTTCCTCACGATGTTTTTCCGCTCTGTAAAAGCGTCGAATAACGTACATATAATTTTGTAAATTCGAAATTACATGGGTACGTGGTGAGTTTTGAACCCCATCCCTTCCGGTAGGAGAGCAACAATTCACCATTGAGCCACCGACATTTTCATTGCTTAGACTGCGTGTAAAAATTTTAAATCCGCTTAGCATGAAACGATGAGTAAGAATGCAATGTGTCATCATCATGATTACAGACAAATATGTCCACTGGTGAACGAAGACCTACCCTGATGACTTCCACGCGGACCGATCCCTAGCAGCAGACATTCGTATGGGAACTAGAGTAACTGTTATAGCCCCCAGGATCAAGAGGAGAAGGAACACGAAGAAGATGAATTGGCAGTGGGCAGGGCACATAGGCGTAGAACCGACGACGGCTGATAGGACTAAGGTTCTCAAGTCAATCTCCCCATAGCTATGCTGTGTGGTAAGGCATGTGCCCTGCATTGAGCCGTTATAGGCTGATAATGATCTGAACCTATGAGTGGGTTAAGAGGCCGATGGATGTCAACTGCTAGGAATCGGTCCACGTGTATTTGCAGTCCGCCCTTTTCGGATTGAATAGTTTAAAAATATGTTCACCTATACTAAATAAATAATAATAATAAATAATATAGATAGATACTAGATTTAGCCCCAATGGGCTAAGGTGGCAACACTGTGTATTTTTTAGTTTTTAAAGTATGAATAAATTATAACAACCAAGTTAGCGTTTCGCAAAACAGTCAAACTTTTTGTCTCCACTCAAGGATCGAACCTGACGCCACTTACCTCGGACTGCCCTTACCGGTCGCAATCTAATCACCTAGCCCGGTGTCGCCAGTTAATGGATTACCCCGCGAATGGGACACCGACCCAATTATACGGTGGCAAGTATTCAGTTTATTGATAGACTGTCATGTTGCAAATGGCCGCCGAGATTGGTGCGCGTACCAATTATACGGTAACCACTGGGGTGTTTTCAAGGTATTTATATGGTGGTGTTGGTAGTGCGGTGGTTACAACTTTCACAGAATGATGATGTGATCTGAATTGATGAGTGAAATGCTTAGATCAACTATAAACTGACTAGAAGAACAATCACGAAGAAACATCAACCAAAAATTTCCGAGCCCCATGACATATGCGTATAGTTATTGTTACATTTAGAACGTGAAACTATTTATTAACTTTTTTACCATAACGCGTCTTAAGAGTACAATATCCAAAGCATGGGCACACTACAGGTCGTCTACAGAGCGTCGGTGGCTCAGTGGTGTGGACTGTCGCCTTCCTACCGGGAGGGCTGAGGTTCAAATCCCGACACGTACCAATGTACCAATGACAAACCAACTAAATCAAGTCCCATGCTCCCTAAATCGCGCTATAAATGTGCAGGTCCGTTAATGCGCAGGCACTGTCACGTCACGCCCACGCGCACCGTCGAGTTACGGCGCATGCGCACGCACCCGCCCGTAGCGGTAATGCGCTTATTAGCAGCGCATATTAACAATACTGTGGATTATTGTGTCTATTTAGGTTTCGTCAATGATTTAAATATGTCAAGCCCCATATTAAGCGAAGAGCTTGTAAGGGTATTCAACAACTGAATGTAGAAAAACACAGACCATCGGTGGCGTGCACAGAGATTATGAGTAGGGTATGCAAAGTGAGTAACACCAATCACAAAAACAATCAATAATTTATATTTTTGACAAATTGAGTGCTGTTGATGACAGCAGATCGCCTATGTTTTGAAATCTATAGAGGAAAGTAGGCGAATAAGTGGAAATCATTTTAAATGTTGGCGATTTTTCTGGGTCGTCTGGACACACAGGGTAGTGTAGTACCTATGCACTGGTTATTTGCATATATGGAGTGAACGCCACTGGGTTTATTAGGAAGCAGTTATCCGTTTCCGAACAAGAGCTTTCAAGAGTTTTATGACCATAACTTATATCAATGAATAGTATCGGTATAAACATAGAGCGTCGGTGGCTCAGTGGTGTGGACTGTCGCCTTCCTACCGGGAGGGCTGAGGTTCAAATCCCGACATGTACCAATGTATTTTCAAATTTTCGAAAATATATGTACGTTATCCGACGCTCTTACGGTGAAGGAAAACATCGTGAGGAAACCTTCATGCACACCTGCGAAGAGATTCGAAGGTGGTGTGTGAAGTCGTCCAATCCGCACTGGGCCCGCGTGGACGACTAAGGCCTAATCACCCTATACGGGTAGGCTCGTGCCCCTCGGTGGGGACGTTTAATGAGCTGATGATGATGATGAAACATAGATATAACCACAATCTCTTAACTGAAAATGGCACAGTGACCTTCAGAAGGCTGTCGTTTACTGTGACAACTGGTTCAATTGTTCGAATCGAACCTACGACCTTGCCCCGTGTCGCTGGAACCACCCCATTCGTGACTGGTAAACACGGTGAAGCGAATCGCGTCCTCCCTTCAATGGCCCTTAGGGTATGTTACGAAAAGCTGTTGGGAACAATGTAAAAGGTGCATAGCTATTTGTAGAAGGTTTAATATTACTTATGTTTGGAATATATACTTTTTATGACTGTATATTATTACTTATTGACATTCGATCAGTTCTCTTTATAAATACATTAAAGCAAGATTTAAAGAAACTCTTTCGGTGTTTTGGTTAGTTATAAAATTCGCTAATACTCCAAAGGATGTGGGTTCGATCTCAGTGTACAAACATTTATATGCATAAACGAAAACATGTTCGTTAAAATTGGTCTGCGCGATTATTATGTAGGTAAAATTTGATAAAGAAGTAATATAAAAAGTGTGTTTAGCTAAGTGCCAAATTACAGGGTTGTATTGATTATTTATTAACTGCCTAGCTTACCGAAAGGTCATGTTTGTATACCAGGCACAAACGAATGTAAGAACGAGTCTATGACGATAATATTAGGTATTAATAAAATAGAATCCACACCCAAGTGACCAGGAAATAGACCACAAACCTAAGACAGTTGTCGAATTAAAAAGTACCAAAATGAACTGTCATCTCTAGGTCTTCTCGAATTAACGTCGAAACAATAGACGTCTAAGAATATTCCCACGCTCATGAAATATACAATTGTGAAGTATACCAAGTAGAACGGGACGTACATTTCCACGCAGAAATCATTATTCATCCAACTATTACCCATCACCAGAGCTCGCCAATCCGCGCCACTCCGTGACAAATTCGTAATGTGCAACCTAACCAAGTAACCACCCAACGAGACCTTCCTTCCCCCTCCATAACAGAGCCCATTCTGAGGTTTGCGGTGAAATTATATGAAACCTGTAGATCTTCCTCAACTGGCCAGGACACCTTCAAGGTGTAAGGCTAATTGTTTTGTGCGGTGACTTAAGATTTATGACGTCACGCCCTGCGATATGTACTCACGATCTCGAGTATGCAGAACGCTCCTTCAAAAAGATGAAGACCCGTTATAGAATGGTCATTAAAAGAGGAATTTAGCATGAGGCTGGCGAATTAGACTGCACAGATGATGGGCGTCGTTAGCGGGTCTTAACCGACGGTAGAGTTGAGTTGTATTCTTCGTTTTAACACACACAAGTGCGATGAACAGGTTCTTAAATTAGGTATACTTACTATATTAAAAATATTTAAAATGTAGAATTTCTTGTTAAATAATTAGTAAATTGCAATGCGAAATCTCAAATCTAAATAAGCCTCTGGCGTCTTTTGTCTTCTGGCAAAGTTGAAACCAATAATTTTACGTTCTAAATATATCAATAACAATACGTATGTGTCATAGGGATCGGACATTTTTTAAAGTCAAAGTCAAAATCAATTATATTTTGTTTATATATTGATTGATGTTTCTTCGTGATTGCGCACCTAGTTACTTTATAATTGATCTAAGGATTAAACATACGTAATGGCTACTAGTTACTTAATATTAACTCAAATGCTACCGACCGGCCCGCCCATAAACATATCTCCGGCGCAATATTTCACAGACAATGCGACAATGCCAAGATTTACCACGGTACTTTCGCCGACTCCCAAAATGGTCTGATTTGACGCCGCCGCACGTGGCCGCGCTTGTGCAACGTTGCCGTTATTAGCTGCAACTTAATTGCAAATGTGCTAGACAATGCAACGACTAAGATCCAGGTACATTTAGCTGAGGATGACAGTGTATACACTGTATACGGTTGTATACGTAGATACTTCAAATGCGCGAATATTTATCATGCCATAGAAGTTATTATTTTACATGACACAAAGTCTACAGGAGGGTCAGGACGCTCTCCTGATGCTTTGTGATACGCCTGACCATGACAGAGCGGCATTCAATGAGACCAACAACTGATAGTTTTTATTCTCCATCAATGCTGAACTGCACCCGTCACCCGAGACAACAGATGTCTCATTATAACCGGTAATTTTAGTTATGTTTTGATACCTCGTTTGACTGGCAAGAAACTCGCCTTTTTTCACTTTTAACACCACTTGTGTACACGACAGGAGCCTTATAACACTGGCTGATATATAATTTGCTTAATATTCCAACCAAGATACTCTGACAAAATATATTAGATGGAAATATTTCGATAAATGATTTGAGCCAATCTTAACCGTACATTAAATATTTTCTACACCATTAATTAATCAGACAACAGTATATTTAATATTGTAATGCCCATTAAACATTGGATAGACTCAAGAAGCCTAGGCGTTAATACATTTACGTTGTGTATACAATATAAATATAAATAAATAAATAAATATCCACTGACATTCACACAGCGCCATCTAGCCCCAAGTTAAGCGTTAAGCCTGTATTATGGGTACTAAACAACGGATAAACATATATATATACATTTTTTTTTTGTAAATACATACATATTATACATAGAAAACACCCAGACCATTACAAACAGACATGTTCATGCACACAAATGTTTGTACTGCCCGGGGATCGAACCCGGAACCCTTGGTGTTGCGGCCGACCTCTCAACCGCAACACCAAATGGGTCGTCAAAATATATTGCAAATATATTGCAATATAATATATCATAACATCAAATTCAGTAGGTATTTCATGTGAATATGTGTATTAGGTTAAATACTACAAACCGCCATTGTAGAATATAAAAACCATCAACTTAATATAAACAAATTCAAACTAGAATATGATAATGAATCCGACTAAAAGTTACTAAGCTATTGCTCGTAAAATTAATATCTTATACTACAAACAAGTAGTAACGTCAATTTGACAGATATAGGATGCGTTCAGTTTCACCCGTATTTATTTTATTTATTTTCTTTCCTCGATACCTAATATTTATGTCTTGCTATTTCTTGTCATGTTTTATATTTTTCATTCAAGTATTCATATTTATTTATGTATTCTTTTATTTCTTATAACTTCGTATTTATGTATATCGTTGTGTTCTAGTCTTACTCAGTCTCGTTATATTGTTTTTTTTTATTTTTTCAAATTGTGTTGCTGTTTAAAATTTAAAATCGTCCACTCAAGAGGTTCTGCCAGAATAACAGTGCTGGTGCGGCGTATAGCGTCACAGCAGCTAATACTGAGGCAGGACCTTTTGGCCGTATATGTTTTTATTACTATTTTTTGTGTTATTTTTATATTACTTATAACGTTTTCTGTTTTTATTCATTTGTGTTATCGTGCAATATTAATTAATGTTATGTATTTGTGCGTATTCTTGTGTACGGTCAATAAATGTTTTTTCCTTCTTTTCTTTCTTTCTTACAAACATGTTTCGTTTATAGGGCACTTTAATACCAAGATATATAACGGCACAGCCTTAAAGCTGTGTTTACCCTATCATTGAGCTAGTGGTGACCTCTACGAAGTAACATGAAGTGTGCCATGCTCCAGTGGGCACTAATTGAATCGGATAAGTTCCGGAGCGATCCCGTTGCTGGGATGCGCGTGCGCAGACCACCCTATTTCATGACATAAGCAAAATGGAAAACACTTTTCTGAGTTCGCTTAAATGCAGACGCGGTTATGTTTGTAATTTTACAACTTGTTTATAGGTTCGTAATTTTATTGATAATTACTGGTATTACGAACTCCTGCAATACGATGAAAATTTTCATACGTTATTTTTATCCCATTAGAACTTTATGGAGGTATTTTTAGTATCGCTTTTACTTAACGCCATTTATGATTTTAGTAGTTTCATATAAATGTCAAACGTAATAACAATTTTATATCTACAATACGAATGCAGCTCTTATTACTTAAACTTATCGATGGCTTATATGTAGTTCGTAAATTTAAAGAATATAAAGCTGTGGTATACATATGATAATATATTTGCCAGGCTACAGCACATGCGCCAACAATAACTAAAAACATATTTACTTTATGGCATGTCCGATTTCAAATTTCTAGAACAAATAACAGAACATAATCTGTTACCGCAAAGATTTCATTTCCTCGCCGCTAGAGCAACAGACCGCACTCCGCAGTGATAAACGCTTAAATGATATCCGCCGAAGTAGATCAGAAAGAGTACGTGAGTAGCCACTATTATCCGTAGATACACATAACGTATTAACGTTTTAATGTAGCAGAAAAATGGACTATTTGTATATGATCATCATCAGCCTATAATGGCCCACTGCTGGACACAGGCCTTCCCACACAGCATCGCTATGGTGAGATTGGGTTGTAACCACGTGGGTCCAATGTGGATTGGTGGGTTAACACCACCTTCTTTTCGGACAATCAGGTTTTTCAGTCTGCAATGTAATCTAACCTAACCAATGTGACGTTTCCCGCGGGATTATAAAGCACGCGCGCTGTGCCCACTAGACCACGGGGCAGTTAAATAAAAATATAGATGATAAACGAATTATTTTCAAACGTTGTTTTCGGAAAACCCAATAAACAGAAACATATTATAGGATTGTCTCTTTGTAAAAGATTCCAGGCAGTTGCCATTTGTACACACAAATAGTGATAAATTATATCTATATTATAACACACATGACTTCATCACTATCCTGTCTTTAATACCGAAAATAAAATAAAAACAATATTTCAATTTAGGTATTAAATAATTAATTAACACAGGTAATATAGGGTTGTAAATAATAATAGGAATTGCGTCCGGAATATATTAAAATTTACATACATACAAGTAATTGGACACAACAATTGGACGACCCATTTGGTGTTGCGGTTGAGAGGTCGACTGCAACCAAGGGTTCCGGGTTCGATCCCCGGGCAGTACAAACATTTGTGTGCATGAACATGTCTGTTTGTAATGGTCTGGGTGTTTTCTATGTATAATATGTATGTATTTACAAAAAAAAGCATTTAAGTATGTTTATCCGTTGTTTAGTTCCCATAATACAGGCTTCACGCTTAACTTGGGACTAGATGGCGCTGTGTAAATGTCAGTGGATATTTATTTATTTATTAAGATACGTATATTGATAGAAGAAAGTCATGTAGGCACAGTAGAAAGGCAAATATGGAACTCTGCGCATAATGACAGAGTTACTACCACGGTATCGAGCTCATTAACCGCCAATGACGCCTTAAGGCGCCAGACACAATAGATTTTCTATTGTGTCTGGATTCCCGGCGTTCAATGGGTTAAAGCAGGCAACAAAACATTTAAAATATCTCGATATCGATAGATCGATAAAACGCAGTCGGAACACCAAGGTGTAGCGCCAAATAAACAATATTATCCGCGACATGCGAACCGTAAATCGCAATTAGCTCGGCCTGATGAGATTCTGCGTTTGTAATGTGAAATAATATCTTAAGAGATTTGCTGTTATTGGTCGCATTGATCGGGAAATTTTGTACGCCTATCAACGTTCTTTAGAGTCGCTCGTGCGATGGTAATGGCAATGTTGTCCAGTGATATAAAAAGTATAGATTCGTGTTATGCTCACAAAACAATCGAAAAAGTGTTCCGAATGCAGTGACAGTACACATACACATATTTCGAATGAGCGTACATTTACCTAAACAAGCCTACAAATTGTATTCTCTTCGGCGGTTCCATTTTGAGGCACGGGTGGCGTACCTTTATATATACAGAATATCATTGATGTTGTCATATTGATTCTGCAAAGCACAGACACGTCCACACAGAATAGCTATTGGACAGATGAATCGAAATACATATATATATACATATATAAATACGAGTTACTTAATATTTTTCCTTATGTCCTCAAAACAATCTATTTTTGACCGGTTACGCTTCCTTGAAATGACTTTATCATATAATTTATAAGTAGTTATGACTCAACTCTTATTGCAGTTAGTAAATTGGACGTCAGAGGAACTCTATAAAAATAAATTACGCGTGACTTTATGGAAATACTTTGGGAATTAATAATAATATAGTTTTAAGGTTTAAATCCAATTTTGTCTTTTTAGTAATATCAAATATGCACAACAACATCAGTATTATGAATAAAAAGTAGGTAACGAGGTATACAAGTACGTATCAACCACAGACATCCGAATATACAATTAGACTGGACAAGCCGCCAAGTTTATAGGCAGTCCCAGTGTCGCAATTTCTTTTCGGTTCTTACCTGTGAAAAGTTATTCTATTACTTGGTAAATTTACTGATTCATTGCGATGATGGCATGTTACAATGGACAGGATGGCATTTTGGAGAAAAACGGTAATTTATTCTAATATTCGTGCGTCTTGACTCGTCTCACAGAGCGTAAACTGGCAGCCAGTGTATGCTCGTTGAGCTAACATTTGTCGCACTTTAAACGCGGCTCGCCACATCTCTTGTATTGGGATCTGTGAGTACAACCTATCTAAACACATAGCTAACTTAAAATTACAGGGAATTTTAATATGTTACAAACTTAAATCAAAGCTATGGAATATATGTTACATTCAAGTAGGCAATTTTCTCCTTACTTCGCTGATAAATACCGACACTGTATTAAACGCTCACCAATAAATTACTTATCTGCATCAATTTTTATTCATTAGCCACTAACTGATTGCGCTTTCCCGTTGAGATAATAAGCCTCGTGCCTCCAAGTATCGGGAGTCTGCCACCATCCATCGACCCTGGAGGCGCCGCTGCAAATGCGTTAACACCCGCATTACTCAAGAATACCCTGTTTCAATTTTCCCGTATAAATATAGTAGTTGTTAAGGCCTAATGATCACCTAGCTACTTACTGCTTAGTGGCTGAAGAAATTCTAATGCTCGGCAGTAACGTTGCATTAATCCGCAGGCAAATTGATAAGAATAGTACTTTAAGTGTATATCGACGTATTAATTTATTTCAATTTCTTTCGTATAATTTCATAATATATTTATATAATCGCTTTAAGTAAAAACAGAAACTTTACGGATCATGCATTGCGTTTTTTGGAACTATTTGTAGGAGTTGTTATGTTTGTAAATACCTCGTATGGACCTCGTAGTCAGTCGCACCTTTTCAAATATAAGCCGTAACAAGACAGACAAAATATGTAAAAAATTTTTTAGTACCTATATGTTCTGGAAAATCGTTCATGTGCAAATCGTGTAAAAATTATTTTGATAATAAATACCTGTCAATTTCATTTATTTCTATAGATTAGAAGACTGTATTTTATTTCCCACAAAAGTTTGCCAGCTAAAATATTTCAACGACTTATTTTAAATCCCCACTTTTCTTCCACAGCCGGACACTGTGCCGCAGGCCAGCATCGACATGACCACCGTGCTGGAGGTGAGCGAGGCGGACGGCGTGACCGGCCACCAGCACAGCCTGGCCATCACCGCACCGGAGAGGGTCACCTTCGTCAAAGGAACCTGCAGGGAGGAGGCGCGCTGGTGGGCTGACGTGCTCAGCGTGTACCCGCGGAGTAAGGTAAGAAACCATTCTTTCTATATGTGCCAGTGTATGTTCCGAACAGATGGCTTTTGCACAGGTCTTAATAGGAGAAAGAAACTGTTGTGTACTGGAACTAAATCGACGATTCTGTCAGTCAAGTCTTTAAGCAATGCGTTCGACCCACAGATTTTCCAATACAAGAGATGGGGCAAGCCGCGTTTAAAGTGCGACAAATGTAAGCTCAACGAGCATACACTGGCTGCCAGTTAACGCTCTGTGAGACGAGTCAAGACGCACGAATATAAGAAGAAATTACCGTTTATTTTCCAAAATGCCATCCTGTGCAATTGTAACATGCCATCATCGCAATGAATCAGTAAATTTACCAAGTAATAGAATAACTTTTCACAGGTAAGAACCGAAAAGAAATTGCGACACTGGGACTGCCTATAAACTTGGCGGCTTGTCCAGTCTAATTGTATATTCGGATGTCTGTGGTTCGACCTGTACTGTCAAGAAGTGGACTACGATAGGTGGAAGAGAGAGAGAAAGAGTGAACGGAACGGATCAGTTCAAACGGTGCTAAGTAATATGCTTAAGCAATGTTTAAGGAAATCTATAAAAGTAGGTAGTTATTATTTTCCGATAACACTACCTCATCACCGGAGACGGCAGATGTTACTCTCTTGTACCCGGTAATTTTAACTGATTTAATCTGGTTTTTATTATAGAGTAGGTACTTTAGCTGCAAACGGATCTATTATGTTCCGGACATATTAAATGGTTTGCCTGTTCTCCACGCCTGGCAGGGCTGTACAGTAGCACCTAAAAGAAATGAGGGTAAATAAAAAAACGCTGCTAGCCGTTCTCTGATCAAAATTTTGGCACCTGAAGATGCCATTTCAATATCCTTAAGTTGATTGCTTCATTGATGAATTTTTTTGCAACATAAATAGATTGTAAATTAGTTCTGTCATCATCTTTGGTTTGAGACATTTTTAAAGATCATTGCGACCTCGCCTCTTTGTTTTATCTTAGCACTTCATATAGTGCAACCTGCTAACAATATATCGGTTAATTAGACTAATAAAACTGTCGATACTGGAGCAGTCTTCAGTTATTAACTCTAATTACTGGCGACCTTCGTAGGAGCTGTCTTTACTCATTGCGTTTTAAGAATTGAACTATTATAACTTATTTTACTATTGAGTTACATAAACCACTGGTATTTAGCAACACTTAGTCGTACTAGTCTAATGAATATATTTGGGTGTACAGTATTTAGTAATTTCACTGCCTGCACCTTGCAGCCCCACAAATGGATACTATTTGAACTTCTATTGGGAGATTTTTTTTTGTAATTTTTTTAACAAACAATTTTCGAGCCTAAAGTCCACGTAGTGGAATCTAAGTGACACGTCACATTAAATACAATATTTTTTTCTGTTACTGTTGGACTGTTCAATATATTCACATGAAAAAAAAAATTAAAAGTGGGATATTTCTAAAAATAAATCTATGATTTTCATCAACACTTATGTTACTGTAATTATGCTTTACGTTTATTCGTCATATAAATGACAAGAAAAAATTTCAACTGAAAACAGTCGGTCTGCTTTTTCATCATGATCGTAGCAGGCGGGTTAGTGATAGCAGTACCGATACAAGATTAGGCGTAATGAGAGAGCTCTGCTTTACATTCTCCATTAAAATGCTGTCCCTACGCTCCTTACATCATCATTATCATCAGCTCAATATATATGTCCATACCGAGGGTTACAAGCCTACTCGTATAGGTTGTATAGGCCTTAGTCGTTCTCGCGGGCCCAGTGCGGATTGGCCGACTTCACGTCTTCAATTTGAATCTATTCGCAGGCGTGCCAGATGTTTCCTTCACCGTAAAAGCGTCGGATGAACGTACATATAATTTCGAAAATTCGAAACACATTGGTATGTACGTGGCAGGATTTGAACCTGCACCCTCCAGTTCGGAAGCCACCACCACACCAGTGACCCACCGACGCTCTTAAGTCTCACTGTCAGTGATATTTAATTCATTTTAATTTTATTTCAATTGGCTTTTGCAATTTATTACCCTTATGATAAAATAAATTAAATATAAATTAATACTAATATTTAAAAAGTATTAGTCAATAATTTTTAGTATAATGCGTTACGGAGAGCTTAGACTTTTACTCACGGAGACTATTTTTATGGGGGAAAGCATAAAGTATTCCGAGAACTAATAACACTCGAGACGAATTACTATGGAACCAGTCTAACCAGATTGACATGAAATAGAAAAATACAAATGTACATCTAAACGCGTATACGAGGAACTATGTGTTTTTGTTTTACTGGTAAGTCTACTGGTCACAAAACTTCCATATGGTCTTACTAGTAAGTCTATTGGAAAGTAAATTCCCAGTAGTCCAATTGGTAAGACTACAAGGAATACCCCGTTTTAATTTTTTCATACAACATTAAAACAAACATCCATTCATGTGTGTTGTACACAAATGCTTATAAAATTTCTTAGATAAATGACACAAGTGTTAAGATAAATATAAGCTGTATTCGTAGTCGTGATGTTTAACATAAATTAGTCCCTTTGTTAGCAAAATATCATCCGATAATTTACCCATAATTTGCTTTAAATCAAATATAACACCGACATTTTATTTGTTCCATGTTAAGTAATCCAAATATTTGCCAATATTAAGCAGTGAAAGATTCCACAGACTTTCAAAACTACTGATGCGCATTGTATAACAATCAACGCGTGAAGCATTATATCATTGACTTCAATTAAGTAAACGCTTCAGTCAATACGATCTCACTCCATTAGCATTGGATGCATAGCCAAACGTCCGAATGAGAACATTAGACCTCAATGGAGCACGATCCCATTTGGGGGGAAGTGGGGCAAATACGCGGCCTAATTGGGGCAGGATCGTGTTGCATCGCTGACTAACGCGTGAGGATGATCCGACTAAAATAGGTCACGATTTTTGGAGTTGTGAATCATGGATTGCGTATTTCGCCTTTGATTTGAGGACCTAATAAATCCAATGAAAAGCGCAACATATAACCATGACAAAGTTACACGTTACTTTCTAGGAGTTGATGTTATGTGTGTATTTTTACTTATATGATAATTGCTATTTATTTATATATCGAAGTGGGATGGAAATATGTCTAGGAAGTAAAATCATTGGATACTACAAAATTTGGAACGCTCTAACTTCTTAACATCATGAAACTTTGTATATTCTATTCTTGGCGATATCAAAGAAACGGGATTTAAAATAATATCGAATAATGATGAAACGCTAATGCGATCGAAGTCGCGGGTAAAGGCTAGTGGACATATCGTAGAAGGCACAGTTATGCACACATCAACCCCAAAAACAGAAAACTAAATTGTATTCTTTAGTTCTTTCAATCCCCGTTGCACCTACCTAATGTCTCTTAGAACTAATATCAATTAAAATCGTCATTCGGACTCGTTTCCGCGTTATTAATTGGCGGCAGTACTTCACTTCCTGAATGCCGTGTATGGACATCATCAGAGCTTAGAATGCGGCGGCCAAAGCCATTTCTTACGCCGGAAAAAAACTTACACCGGTTTGTGATGCCTAGTTCTGTTGCGCACCAGTTGAGTTATGAAAGAACGTGGAAAAAGTTTTTATTTTGGTATTTAATATTCCACGGCAATCTATCAGCTCCTGAGGACCCATTGTACATGAAGTCAGCGTAGATTATGGGTATGCAGATGTGTTTTCCGATTCCGCAATGCTCTTTGACCAATGCATTTAACCCGTACTAGTAAACGCAGCTAAGACATGACACTGACTGTGAGATTAGTTGACAAGTTAAATGATACTCAACAAGCAATGGATCGAGCTATGCTCGGGGTCTCACATATAAGATCAAAAATATACATAGCTCGCCGGATAGAAGTGGTAGTGGGCCAGCTACGTATGACGCAGAACCGATGGCCGCTGCAGCAGACAAATCCTGTGTGGAAACCGCGTTTTAGCAAGTATAGGGTATGATGCCTTTTGACTCTCGTTGTGGCCCCAGGGACTTGCAAAAGCCCGCTGATGGGTGCTCGATAAGAAAAGCGGTCCGAGATATTTGGCGAAAATGAGGACGACCAATGCAACTGCAATAAGGTAAAGAGGTCTTGTGATGAATTGTTGGGACGCCTGTATTTCACCAGTGACCCCAAAGTTATGATGACACTGAATAACAAACCTTATCTGCTAGTAGAATTAGCGCAGGCTTATTTTAATTTCACAGTTGTACGCCAAAGAATTCTAATACCGTCTCCCTAAGGTATATTACCTAATAAATAAAATTATTTTAAACGTACTTACACGTATGAAACTTTAAAGCTCACCGCACCTACCCATTAAACTTTACGATTAGAGACAGCAGTTTAAAAAGCACTAAACACCTGAGTATATTAAGTGCATACGTGTGAACGGTAGATTGTACCAACAAAAACATTTGCATCAGCTCGTGACTGACCGGTAAGGTCATTGACCTCCGGGGCCGGTACTTAATAGTGTTATAGGTAGATAATTTGTGATAAAGTTTCGGTGGACGGATGAAAAAGAAAACAAAGATGGCCGCGCTTGTTTCATATCTTACAATCAAAAAGTTATTAATTTTGATGCGCTAATCCAGTTCAAAATTCAATCGGGATAATAAAAATCCTGTTCTATGTATTAGCTATCGCACGTGACACTGGCGGAATCGTGGAAAATATGCTAAAATATGAAAATTCTTTAAAACTAGAAAGAAGAAGATTAACTTGATAATGAGGTTTTCGTATCGCGCGTTTGTCAATACCACAATTTCACAAAAAAGAAGATATAACATGCACTTCGAAGCTGTGAAGGACAACAGCGGAATCTTAGAAATGCGGTGACGGCGACACGCGGCGGACATTCTTGTATTTTGTTTACGCTCATGAAATTAATCAATTTCACATAATTCTACCATTTATGGTCATCTTTCTTGAATCTATACTTAGATTGACTGTCAATCTGGTAAAGCGTTCGTTTCTAATTACTACGGCTTGGATGAAATGTGACTTCTCAGAGGTTATACCGTGGTCTTCCCAGAGGTTATATCAAATACGGTGTGATTAAAATCATTACAGAGCGTGATGATGATAATGCACTGTTCTAAAGTCCATCCAATCATCCCATAATGGAGGGCGTGGTTTCATAACCCTCGTCTCAGGTTCTAACACGAAGGAACCCCACTAGTCATGTGCCCTCTTTGGATTTTGAAACAAGTTATTTAAACTGATTTAATACTTTCAACCTTCAAAATGAAGCTATAGTATTTATGCATTAAGTTTTATGAAAGTATGCTCTATTCATCCTTTAAAATGAAGCGATACCTTGTATAAGCTCTAGGTCTAGGTTATTACAGATTGTACTAGTAAAACCAAACAAAATTTAATGAAAGTAGTTTTTTATTCTTGTCGTGAAGATTCCAATTTAAAACAGTCGAAATATATTCAGAATTGGACACCAGCCGCAGAACCTATTCATGTATTTCATCATAGACAAAGCCATATAATCAATTAAGAAAATGATATTCATATAATAGGTACGCGTAATTTTACAGTTGTAACTTAAGCGAAACAAATTTTATTTTGGATTGATTATATAAACTTAAAACAATCGTAAGGTATATATATGTAATATAATAAGATAAAATGCTTCCACAGAGTATATCTTATATCCATACTCGTACATACCTATTACATACTAGTATGACTTTTATAGTAATATGTCTGTAATCACGGTGTAGGCCGCAAAAGGCGTTGCGTCTTGTCCCGTCCAATTACCTTTTTTCCCATCCAAATACATCTTCATTGCAAGCCAGTGTTAACTGCCAGTGACAAGTGTGCGCAGTAGAAAGCGCTGACAGCGCTGTCGAATCTTAAACAGCGCAATTCATATGAAAGTAGATGCTGAGTGATATATGTCGATGCATTCATGTTACGATAGTGCTACGACGCTGTCTTCGACTGAGTTATGCTTCGCACTCACCAACTCTTCTCTGGTGTACTTATGAAAATCGTAAACGCTAAATTACAACGTCGTGTAGTAAAAATTAGACCTCATAAATATGGTTATGGACCTAAAACTGGATGTATTGAATTGATTCAGGTCAAGTCGATATGATTGTTAGATTCTCTTCAATATTTCGCAGTCCTCTTCTGGATGGCTAGGTCTCACCCATTTTGCGCCAGTTATCCCGGTCTCATCCAGCGTTCCTTTCGCAAGTCGTCGGTCTATCGGGCCAGAGGCGTCCTACGCTACGTGATTATAAATGCCCAATCTCCCCATAGCTATGCAGTTTGAGAATACGTGTGTGTGCCCTGCAGAGTGGCCTTATAGGCTGATGATGATGATGGGTTGATATTATGAATTATGTATATACTAACTTCAGTTAGGTGCCAAAATCAATTCTTATATTCACATGACACCATATTTTTTTAGACAAAATGTCTTGAACTATTTATGTTTTACATATTCTAAGGTAAGCTAGATTTTTATGTAAATGATTTCAGTGGTAAGAAACTAAATAACAAAAAAACACTTAAAGCGCTTTAAGTAATGCCCTCTTCCAATCGAGTAGCATTTGCGACGTGAAAACTTGGCTAGAAATTGTCGGACATCGGTTAATTGTTCGAAAGCAGATATTCGAGGTAATAGCTCCGATATGGCTGCTGGCCAATAGAGCCTTAATGGACTAATTGTCTTTCTCGGGAAAATGCCGGCGCACCCGCCTAACACGCGTGAGATTTGGTATCTTCTGTTTTTTATGTATTTACAAAGTTTGGTTTGTACAAGACAACACCTTACTCTTATGTGTTTGTATTCAACTGCTATGTATCATACTTTCAGACTGTTTAAAATTTTATATTTAAATTTCAGTTACTTTGTCTGAATGACTTTTCAGGGGCATACAGGGACTTAGTGAAGAGGTGTTTGTCTAAATGCTATTGTATTATGACACGATTGTTTTGTTCATTAAATTAACCAATTGGTAGGCACATCAATGCCTGAAGAAATGTTGGTCTTAACTTGTCAAGCCGTAGATGAGCTGAAAAAAATTAGGCGCTCTGATTGTAGGCAAGTCTTATCAAAAAATTGTCAGAATTCACAAAGGTCCTTATATGTCCAACCTACACGTGGAATGCACACACATTGTAAAAGTTCTTCAAAATGGCGGCCATCACGTATCGTACGGTAGTTGAGATTGATCCGTGCGGGAGCGTCAGCGGCGATACAAAATTAATTGCTCCAAACATAAAACAATAATGAAATTGGTCCGTCGGCGCCGGCGTCCCGTTACTCCGCCGGTCGCTGAACCGACTCCATTACGATTATAAAGATAAAAATATTGAAAATAATACCCATAGGTAGGACAGGTCATGTTGTTCGCTTAGCTGAACCAGGGTTCTATTAGCTAAACTAGTTCCAATCATATCTTTTGGTTATGATATCGTAGGCAGGATGAATCACCTGATTGTCTGCCAAGAAAGATAATTCCGTGCTTTGGAATGGACGTTAACCCATTGAACGCCGGGAATCCAGACACAATAGAAAAGATTTTTTTCGAACTGATACTGCTGTTGGCCGTAGATGGCCTTTACAGATTCATCGGGAAATTGCGAGCGCAGATGGCTTTCAGACTTAAAAATGTATTGTGACTGACGCCTTAAGGCATCATCAGTCCTGGCTACTATGGTTGTCGTTAATACCCACCATTCCACACTGGGTACGCATGGTGGGTTACAGCTCAAACTCCACATATCTATTCTGGGTGGGAAGCCCTTTTCTACAGTTTAAATGTAAAATCATACCTACTTGTTATATTAGTGATTGGCCAAGGTTTAGCTTTACTATTGCTAGGACGTCACGACTCCAGCGACACGATTGTGTATTTAATATTCAATAAACGGGGGGGGGGGGGGGTATTATGGATAACTGTGACTAGTATTAAGATAACATAATATTGTAGATTTGTTCATTTATTGTATCGGTTTACCTCTATGTTAAAATAATTCGTTATATCGAACTCAAACTCTACATTTCTTTTTTCAATTAAATCTACACAAGACACACAAAAGTTGAAAGCTAGTTTGAATCTTCGAATCTCATATACATTTAAGTTTATATGTAATTGTTATTGGCTTATATATCTATATTTGTATTTATCTAATTAAGTTATTATGAGTAAAAATGTTTAATAAGTATTTTTTAAATTGTACACGTTTTGTCCCCAGGGTCGACATAAGAGGAACGCGACCTTCCCCGGCGGTCAAACTGCAAGCCTGTTGCAATCGTCGACCACCAGAAGTAAGTTACTTCTATACTAGAATACTGCTCGTACTACTACGAGCACTACTTAACTAGAATAAGTATAAATCTATCGACACTTAAGAGTACATGTAAAGAATCCATCCAATCAATTGATAACACCAAATGTTAAGGGGTTAACTCGATAATAAATACATTTGTATAGCAGGGTTCACAAAAGTTGATCACTGCCCTGAAGTCTTTTTGGTACCTTTGTAGATGCGGTCTGGCGATGCGAGAGGCGCGACGGCGGAAATTCTTGTTTTTTGTTAACGCTCGTGACATCTTTTAATATATTACATATTAATAAAATTAAGTGTATGTTTGTTATACTAAAATAATAACATTTTCTTCATGCACATGAATTGAAGGTACATATGCCAAAATAACAAATTTTAAAATTTTGTCTGCCTGTTATTTATTCCGGGTAATCTCTAAAACGGCTGGATGGATTTGGACGGGTCTTTTTTGGCAGGTGGCCGATGTAATAAGATAAAACACAGGCTACTTTTATTTTAGACAATACATTTTATTTTGGAATCGCCGTGGCCATTTTTCGAGGATCGTACTATAAAGAAGTTTGTTTTCCTCCTTTTATTTTCGAGTATTATAGGATATATATATTTATAAACTAAACCAACAGAGGTTTCAAAACGCATCATTCATCTGTTCATTAAAATCTGACCTCAGTTTAAATAACGACCAGTCAAAGGCTAGTCAATCCGAACCGCACGGTATCAGATAAAAATGTTCAAACTAGCCTCAGGTCTTTGCCGTGAACTTCGGTGTCGTAATTCAATTCGAGAGATCTGCGGTACATCTGTAACTAACATTAATGTTAGAGTTCAAAGTACTAATTCAATGTTGCAAAACGGAGTTTATAAAGGCGCTTAATGCTACAAAACATCTAAATGGGTAAAGTTAAGAACAGGTGTTAAAATAGTAAGGTAATTTAAATGAATAGGTTTTAAGAGGCCTATGATATGCCAAGATTCACCCTCGCATCATTCGGCAGGGCTAAATTGGAGCTTTTAATATTTATCTAAACAAGAATGTAAACTTGACAAGTAAGGTAAACGTACCAGTATCCGTCAGTTTGTGAACTTCGCTGACTTTGCAGTCACGCCGTGGTACCTGTATACTAGATATTGAAAGTTGTATTGCATGAAAAGTTGCAGAATTTATCTAAGATTTTATTCATATATAAATTCTAGTTCAAATCCGATTATAAGTATGTTAAAACTTAATTCAAAACCACAAAGGGCGATTTGTACCAGTACTCGACACGTTTGTCCCAGTGATCGTCATATTGACCCAGTAGTCGTCACTTTTTATACTGAAATTGAACTCTATGTGTAAGGAATAAAGGTCTTTAAGAATCAAAGAAAAACTTCTTAATTAAATAACGTGTGTTAACTTAGACATTAAAGCCCCAATTGCAACAATTTTATTGTTGTTACAAGGCGTGCTAGTTGAACGTAAATACGTAGTTTAAATGAATTTAGGCTGCAAATTGTTCTAGTTGAAAATAATATTCTAATACGACTATAAATGTAGGCGAACTAGAGTGTGGACTCGAGAACCTTTCCGCCCTATCGGCAATCGGTTCTCCGCACTTTGTGCCCTGCCAACAGCCACTTCAACTTGCTATTCCTCTGGGCTATTTCGGTCACCCTAGTTCTCCTAAGGATATCCTCGTTTCGGATTTTATCACATAGGAAAACACCTAACATAGCCCTCTCCATAGCACGCTGAGCAACCTTGAGTCTATTCAAGACGCCATTAGTGAGCGACTACGTTTCGCTTCTGTATGTCATAACTGGCAATACAAACTGGTCAAAGAACTTCGTGACAACTGAGACACTGCGGTATTATGGTTGAAAAGGTCTGCCGTAACTTCCCTGAACGCTGCCCATCCTAATTGGATTCGACGAGAAACCTCCTTCTCGAAGTTAGACTACCCATTTGGACTGCCTGACCTAGGTACACATATTCGTCTACAACTTTCAACTGATATCGGTGTATTCGATTTGGATATTCTGCGATAGGGTAAATTTAATGCCACACCACGTGTTACTCATACAAACATCAAACTATCAAAAAGGGCCTCTGTGCTGTTGCCTTTGGCCCAGGCATGCCTTTCAAAGGACCAGGCTACTATTAGGCTCGTCAATCATAAAGATTTCGAAAACATATTAATAAAAATAACAAAGCGCGTAGGGAAGTGACCCCCATCGCGCGCTGGAGGTATTCGCTTTATGCTTGTACCACTAGTGCAGTCAATCACCGTCGGGCAGGCGTGAGGGCCAGAATCCCACCTCCCGCTTGCTTTCATTGGCCGTCAGGAGTAAGTCGCTAGAGCTATATGCTTGGGGGTGGAAGTGTCTAATGGCGTCATCATCATTAGCTCTTTGAATGTCCCCACCAAGGGGCACGGGACCTTTTTTGCGGTCAATGCGCATACTTGTTGTACACCAGGTTTAATTGACCCCATTCAGATACTCGCTTCAGCAAAGATTCGATATCGAACACTAAATCTGCTCGTCTTCCCTTATAGAGTCTCGAGACATACCCTAATATACATAACAACGACACATAACATAACGTGTAACATATACAAAGATTAAACTTTTGAAAAAAGGGCTTCTGTGCTGTTGGTTTCGGCCCCACACATGCCTTCCAAAGGACCGGGCAACTATTTGTCTCGTGAATCTGAAGGATTTTGAAAACAAAAATAATAATTTTATATTGAAATGTAAAATAAATAAAAGATTAATTAAAATAATTTAACATTGTATTAATAATAATTTTCAACATTGCACCTAATTATAACTCTCCTATAGTAGGTATGCATCCTGTACAAATAACTATATTCCATTACAACTAGAAAAACAAAATAAACTTAAATATATTAATGTCAGAATACAATACAATAATCATACAATAAATATGTACTGTTTAACAAACAACCTTATTAGATCCAAAAGCCGGCTGCCACGACTACACGAGTACTTTTTTTATTATTACAACGGTACGGTGTTTATAATTACTTTCTTAAATATTTTAATCCTTATTGCATGGTGTTAAGACTTAAAATCAAAGCGATGTCGGATTCATGTACAAACTTCCAGATAAGTCCCAGTTACCGGCAGATTTATAGCCAAACTGACGACTATTGGGTCATGTGGCTGTTATTCTGTCCCAAAAGATGTCACTAACGAAAAACATAACCTAAATATTTAAAGTGTTTGTAGTTTTAGGTTACATCGCTAGTCAACCTACTAAGGTATTACAAAAAATAACTGTACTTCCCCTGTAAACAACCAATACTCTATGGCAGAGGAAAAAACATAACTCGGTAGTGGTCAGGTTTAGTACCTAAACTAGCAAAAATATCAAAGAATGGGCTCCCCTTACCTTTAAACTAGTATTTTGCAGTCACTATATATTTTAAAACTGAGTGATGGCATTCTAATTGCGACAAATATAACCAAGATTGTCTTGCCAAAAAATTACGTTTGTTTTATCGAAGTATATCAATTTAATAAATGCATTTCTTTGAAAACTGACGAGTACCCGGACTCTGTCGATATTACGTACATCTGCCTTAACAATTGCTTAAAGACAAGTCGCTAACCCATGGAAATGCCAAAGTCATTGAATATGAAGTCTCATCATCACGATCCTTGAACGCCCCTCTGCTGAGACAAGGCTTCCAACACAGCATGGTCATGAAAACATCGTAAGGAAACCTGCGCACGCCTGCGAAGAGATTCAAAGGCTGTGCGTAAAGTCGGTCAATCCGCACTGAGCCCGCGTGGACGACTATGGCCTATACACCCTTTAGGGGTAAGGTCGTGTCCCTCAGTGGACGTTAATGATGATGGCAACACTGCAGCCCAGTTAAATAACAGTAAATTATCACCTTTCGCAGAATACTGGCGGACGCGTCGACGTTGCGCGACGTAGCCGACGGGTGCCCGCGGCGCGGCCCGTACTGTGGGCGCACCACCACGTGGCCGGGGCCTAGGGTGCAGCCGCCGCCAGAGATACCCAGCTTAGCGGCACCCGCGCCCATCGACACCAAAGGTAATATATTTACAGACTAGCTTCTGCGTGCGGCTCCATCTGTGTGGAATAGCTACTTTCAGTCACTAAATTGATGTAAAAGGCAATTTTGTTTTAAATTGAACACTTGTCATAAAAACGTATTTTGTTTGGATGAGGATTAAAATCATGCTTATGAAACACCTTCGCAATAATGCAATATATTAGAATAAAATGGTCAGAAAAAAAGGTTATGGTGAGCTAATCTTTATAGATAGACATGCTAGCGAGGACTTTTTATTAGAACATTCAATGCGACAATACTGTTATACTTGACTTTTGCAAAATTTTAACCTTTTACGCAGCGCATGCAGTGGAAGATCTCAGCAGGAAAAAGTCCCACGATTTTGAAACATTCTGCTTTGCTGCTCCGCTCCTATTGTTCTTAGCGTGATGGTATTCGCTTACAACCTTCCTCGATAAATGCAGCTATATTACACTGAAATAATTTTTCAAATCGGACCAGAAGTTCCTGTGATTAGTGCGTTCAACCAAACAAACAAACTCATATTGGCATAGATTAGATATTTAGGTACTGGGTGGTAGACGCTGTACTGAGTCGTCTAGGTGTGTACCACCGCAGTGCCAGATATCGTCCCTTACCATAGAAGTGTTTTGCAATGCGTGCAAAGCTCTCAAGGCTAAGAAGGCGGCAACTTAGGGAACATCCTGCTTAACAACTTTTACACAACAGAAAAACATATGAGAGATCGAAAAGATTGCCATTCCAATTGGTGTTGCGGTTTTTGTTGTGCAAACTTGTAATAAAATGCCGCACGCGACGCTTTTGCTCCCGATAATTAAAGCGATTTTCGTTGCGATCTGCGATTTCTTCATGTGAACTTAGGTACCCTCAATATTTTCAATTAAAAGGAACGCCATCTACTCGGTACTGAGGTCGTCTAGGTAGGTACATCGGCAGTGCCAGATAATTAAATTACCAGTTTTGGAGACCTAACATCTGTTGTCTCGGGTGTCGGGCGCAGTGCGGCGTTCACGGAGAATAATAACTGTCTATCAGTTGTTGGTCTCCATCAAATCCTCACTATCATGGTCAGGCGTATCAGAAAACCGTCAGGTGAGCGTCTTGACCGTCCCGTACACTTGGTAACATAAAAAAATGTTTCTATGATTACGAATATTCATAAAGAAAAAGGCACCACGGTTTACGTACTAACGATGGCATAAATTGCCTAGAAGTCGAATTCTAAGATACATTTCGCTGTTGATGGCTTGCAAAGCTTGGGCAAGTGAGGTTAGTAGATGGCTCTTGCATTACAGGCCCAAATATGTATATGTCTAGCACCATTTCTACCTGGCGTTAAGCGGTGTGGTCCACACTAGCCTTGTTAAGTAAAATTGAGTTACCAAACCACAGTACTCTGTCCGTAGTACTTTGCAAAAGCAGTAAGTAATATTCTATACATCGTATACAGTCTGCATTGTCCTAGCGTAGGCGTTCTTCAACTGAGCTATTTCCAACTTGATAGTCGACTTAAAGTCTCAATAACACTTCGTCGGGCGGCTGTAAATAAAAAGGGATTTAAAATAAGCAGTAAATTTAATGACCCGCTCCGAATGTTGGTATGTGGTGAAATAAAAGGACGAAGCCGTAATGAGGGTGGCAGGCGGGAATCACATAAATTGGACGCGTATGTTGTGCGTGCTATACACTACTCGCGAAGTAGTATGAGACCGGCCAAGTAGTGTAGAGAGTTACTTCGTAAACGAACTTCGTGCAAATTCGTCCTTTGACTCGGTCCAAAAACCGACAACAAATGGAAGTCGAGGCGAGGCAAAGTCGGACGAACTAAGCCGAAGTGCCTCTCTACACAATCGTATTCGGCTAACTTCGGGCAATTTCGCGAGTAGTGTTTAGCACGCATAACAATTTGGATCGCGTTGATTGTGGGAGATTCTTATGGATCTTAGGTGTTATTGACACTTTTATAAGTTATGAAACTGGTGACGACATATGTTTTTATGCCATAGCGGGTAAACGAGCAAACGGCTCATCTTATGGTAAATGACACCGCAGCCAGAAATTCTTGGCTGGCCTTTTAAAAGGGAATTCGATCTTTTTTAGAGGACACCAGGGGGTTACCGCAATCTCTTAAAACAGTATTGTTATAATGACACGTCAGCATTTTTGTACCAGAAAAGACGAAGTAATATTGTTGTAACACTATTTTAAGAGAAGTAACCCACCTGGTCGTATCGAACAGGAAATATCCCCAGAAGTAAGTAGCTGATTCCGCAATTTATTCGTCCATGGCAAGAAATATGATTTGGAATTCGATCCTCGAGCAACTTTTTGTCGCCAAATATGTATATGTAAGCATGAAGATGTCTGTTCGAATTGATTTATCTTCGTACAAGTTCCTTTAATATAATAAAATGGTGCTGGATGGCGCCGTGTAAATTTACACTAAGATATAAATTGCTGACTTTAATAAACGACCATAAATTATGTTCAATCGTCCTGCAATTATTTATTTAAGTTCTTTAAGCATACATTTCTGTAACAAATAATGCTCCATTTATTATAAAAATATAAATAAAAATACAGACCTTTATAAATTGTTTACCCGTGTTCGTTTAATTACATATTTCCATCATAGATTGCAGCTTCACTTACTATTAGGTGATATGGTGACTGCCGGTTAACAATCACTGCATAACAATTATTTAAACGCTATTTACAATATCGCTATCTAAGTCGAACACCAGCCTGCATTTGGTCAATAAATATCAATATCTGCCCTAACGTTAACTCGATTCCAATGACTTAGCCCTTTGGTCCGCACTGCCACATAAAGCTAGCAGTTAGTTGAAGCTGCGTTATAAATAACACCTATTATCTATTTATATTTGCTATAGATGGACTTTCATTCCACCATCGCTCGATACCGTGAACTGAGAAGTGGCTAACTGACTAACGCACCTTTTTATTTCAATAGATTAGTTATATATATAAGCGTAGCGCGCTAATTCTATATCATTGAGATTAGTTATAAAAATGTACATAATGTTACGCACTAATGATGTTTTACATGCAAAGTCCCTTATATCTCTGTTGATAAATAGCAACATTGGAGATTATTTATCCACATGTGTTTTTCCGTTAAACCGGATTTTTCAGTTTTATATCGAAATATTGTTCTCATCAGTTACGAGTGTTTCAGATAGTGGACGACAATATAGTTTAATAAACATTGCATTTCAATGTTATTACTGAAACAAGGAAGGTGTTTTCCAGCCGATTATCCCACCTCGATACTTATAGTGTCCTCTCTATGCATAAACGTCTAATAAACATATAGTTAGATTTGACAAAACTATTGCCGTCTCTTTTACTTTATATGGTGAGGAGAAAGACGATACTCTATGAGGCAATAAAATGACAGTTTTTATTAAGACAGTGCTGGTAATACTTTAAATCGACACTTGATAGATAAAGTGGATAAGGAATATTGAATCATACCGTATAAGGATTGTGCTCTGATAGAAAGGTAATATGATTTCCTGTAATTTGATCTAGCTTATCAGCGAAAACTAAGTTATAAAGTCGTCTTACTATAAGATGGATTTTGCATGTTTAGAGCTTGACCTGAGGTAAGTTTGTTTAATTTAAACCCGAAGCCAGCTTCCTCGATTCAAAATGTCATAACCTTCGATCATAGAAACTATCGAAGTGTTAAACATAAAATTGGATTCCCGAATCGTTTCTGTCGTTTTGAGTTTTCAATAAATGATTATTTACTAAGGATATTATCAGGATAGGTTAACAATAAAAGACCTAATTTTTCACTCAAATTTTAGACTTTAGATATTATTTATGTTATACTTAAGTTTTTATTGTTTTGACGTAAAACTTACTATTGAAGTTATCCCAAACTTTTCGTATATGATCACTTTCGCATTACTATCATTACAATCATTTTCGAAAATTTCAGTATTGCAAATATATTCGTATTGTTTTAATTACTAGTTAGATAGTTCCTTGGGTTACGTTTCTACGTTATTTAATCAGGCAAATTCATCGTTAAATTTATGTGCTTGTCAACGCCTACTTTTGAGCCACAGTTTGGTCTCAACCCGTGAAGTCATCCGTAACTCAGCCGCGTGCATCTGATACCTATGCAATGATTTTGTAATGCAAAAATAATACATGCATAACTTAAGACATATAATTATAAATGTCATATTAAACAATCGTTTTTGGTTTATTTTTTATTAAAACGAATAGATGACTTAAAACTTATAACATTATCATATCATTATTTTATTCTCACTAACATACTACACTCAAATGTCTTAAAGCATGTAGTTCTTCTAATACAAATACATTATTGAGTATGTGTTCGAGTTTTTAACGATGATGTTAATACAATTAGCAAACAATAAGCATGAAATACAAAAAACTACTTCAACAGCTATAAAACAGTGGTAATGTTAGTCTCCTTTATCAATAGAAATAGTATAATAACTTCAAAATTAAATATATTAAAACCCCGCTCCCATATGTCACACCACTGGAGTTAATTGGAAAAATACTTGCTTGCTTGCTTATCTCTAAGAACAAAATTATGGTGTGCACACGCCATTATGGAGGTATTTTACTAGTAAATCTCTATATGCTGGCGTGGGATTCGAATTGCAAATTAACACTAATAGTAATTATGAATTTATTAGGTGCTTACACCGCGAAGGTTTCACACTGCCATTAGCAGAACATGCCATTAATGAATAATTTACTAAAACACAAACGGATAGTACGCAACCGATGGTAATTAGTTGTATCTAGAGTTTATAAAATTCATCATCATCAGCTCATTAAACGTCCCCACCGAGGGCACGAGCCTACCCGTATAGGGTGATTAGGCCTTAGTCGTCCACGCGGCCAGTGCGGATTGGACGACTTCACACACAACCTTCGAATCTCTTCGCAGGCGTGCATGAAGGTTTCCCACGATGTTTCCTTCACCGTAAGAGCGTCGGATAACGTACAATATATTTTCGAAAATTCGAAAACACATTGGTACATGTCGGTGTTGAACCTCAGCCCTCCTGGTAGGAAGGCGACAGTCCACACCATTGAGCCACCGACGCTCATAAAAAATTTTAATACAATATTATTTCGAAATTGTAAAGACCGAAAGGGATTCGAAACTGGTACCTGCGGATCAGAACAGTCACAATCAACGCCACCGACACCTTAACAACTACTTTATTAATAATAAAATAATCTAGTACTGAAAACGGTAAAATCGATCAGTTAATAACCTATGTGGGAAGGTACTTGCGGCTTTCCATGTAGGCTCTATGTTACGAGGGCCGGCCCATTAAGGTTGCGCCATCGGACGGCTAACGGGCCTTAATTAGATCTAACGTGTGATCAGATTGTCTAAGATTTATGTCAAAGACACGTGGGACAAGCTTCTGTCGCATTCACTGAAGGCATTTGATATACTCGTGGAAAAGGTTTTATTGTTGACTAGCTGTTCCCCGCGGTATTACTCGCGTTGTAAGATGTTCTCTCGCAGTAAAACATAGGTAACCTAAAATCGCTTCGTTATGTCACGCGACGCGCGGCCACCGTGCGGTGAAACATCGCTATTTTTCCAAAATGAAAAGTTTAAAATAAAAGTAGCCTATGTTTTTCCTTATAACATCAGCCCCTGCAATAAAAGTCCCGTCCAAATTCATCCATCTGTTTCAGAGACTAATCGAAACAAACAGACAGACAGATAAAAATTTTGATTTCTTATTCTGGCATAAACACCGTATTAAAAAATTGTTATTAAAAAATTTATATTTTAACTAGCTTTTGCCCGGGCTTCGCTCGCATTAAATTCGGGATAACACGGTACTTTCATTTATCACTATACATAGGATTTCCCCTCCCTCCAACTTTAAAGGTTTCGGGTCAATTTCAGAATTTTTATTAGCAAAAATATGTTATAGTAAGCTTACCTTAAATTAGACATATGCTCGCGGACTTTTTTGTAGACCTTTAAAAGGAGAACAATACTCTCATACATGATTTTGTGTAACTTTAACCGTTTACTCAGCGTACGCAGCGGAAGCTCCAAGTATGAAAAAATATCCCCGATTTTGAACATTCTTCATGCTGCTCCGCTTCTATTACTCGTAGCGTGATGATATATAGCCTATAGCCTTCCTCGATAAATAAGCTATCTAACACTGAAGAATTTTCAAATCGAACCAGTAGTTCCTGAGATTAGCGCGTTCAAACAAACAAACTCTTCAGCTTTATATATTAGTATAGATATTACAAACAGACACTCCAATTTATTTATATGTTTATATAAAATAATATAAAAAGTTTTTCTTAACACCTTTGGTTAAAGGGAAAACAAGTGTGCTAAAAGTAAATGTACTTATTATAAAAAGAGAAAATGGTTGCTTTAAGGCGACATTATAACTTCACGATATCCACGGGGTTAAGTTCAAGAGAATTGAAGTTACTACCATAAGTGTTGGCAGTTATTAACAACCGATGAGTCAGGGTACAAACTAGCGATCACCAGTCCACGTCAATTAGTATTGCACCGTTAGTGCATAAATTATGCAGCGCGTCTGCCGATAGGTTGAATGCGGCCTTGGCGCATTATTTATCTCTACAGGTTTAATAAGGGAGTTGTGTTCCGTTACTTATTTGACTTATTACTCGTCGATTCGCCTCAACGTGTTTACAATTAACACCTCCACCTAAGTGTGATGTTTGGTACTGGTTAATCAAGCAGCCTTTATAATCCAACTGCAGGCATAGGCTATAGAGCAAAGATTTGGGGAGATTGCATCGTTTCGGCCCTATGGAATTGGTTGGACTACCCTCCTAATATAGTATCCGGGAAGCGCGGACTTTTGCGAGTAACTATTTTTCGGTCATCCATGTGCTGGGCGACAACTGAAGTAGTTGCTTGGCGGGATCGTAAGTGCTAGTAAGTAAGGTCACTTTCATTAAATAAATAAATTGAAATAGTGAGTGCTTCTGGCATAATTTCCGAGAATCAGATATAATGGCTTCGATGTATGTATAGGGTTCGAGATAGCAGTACATGTAAAAGGTTAAGTGGAATGAGAGAGCGCTGCCACACGTTCTCCGCTGGATATTCTCCCTAAGTCCCTTTACTGCATCTGCAGGAAGAGTAGGGATGGTTACAATTGTTTAATCTGCCGTCACACGGCACACAGCATGTTGACATTATTATAATAAACATTTCAAAATACAATTGATCAGTAGGCACATAACTAAATATTATTGTATACACACAATAATATAACATACGAACAGATCACCTCTGCATTTACCGACCGGATATAACACTTACCCCAGTATTCTAGAAAGAGACAACGTTGATCATTATTTAAATAGTGTTAGAAAGGGATGGCGCTATTTATCGTATAGAGAGCACTATCCCTTATTCTAACTCTATCAGTCAGTCAGTCAGTCAGAGTCAGTACTCAGGTCCTTTTGTCAGCTTTAATCTGGGAGAGTCGTATTTCTTCGTTAAACTCTTTAGGGTGCTGTCGGGGCACTACGCTAATGCATACTTGATAATTTCTATGCCGATGCCGCGTGACACGCACTGGAACAACCTGTACAACAAATCTCCATACACGAAACAGCACTCGCTGGTTATTGGCGCGATACCGGTTCGAAATCTAAAGGTCCGGTTTGAATCTTCGGGTCGGGAAAGTGCGCTCGTAGTTCGCACACTTGCGTTTTGCCTACTTAGTTTTAACTAGGATGCGATTTGGCGTTGGACATAAGTTATTTGATGACCCTGTTGTTGTTGGTGATCATGATAATTCAATCATAGCCAAGGCTTGTGTTCTATTTTCGATCTGGTGGAAATTTAGCTAAGAGGATCTCCAAAAAATAGGGCGGCAGTTGATCTGCGAAGGCTCAGAGACATTTGCAAAAGGACGTGCAGTGTATCCTTTAACTCGTGTTAGGTAATCTATGCTTTATATATTAGGATCAAAATCGAAAATCATATGCACCTTGTCATTATACAAGAGTAGCTGAGTACAGTGTAAAATCTCTCAATGCAGGCTTTAAAGGATAAAGCTTCTCGATGTTTAAGTAGTATACTTACCACTGTTGCCACTGTTATCCTCTGAGTTTTCTACCGAAATAAGTTGTGCAGAATCTAATCTAATTGTGTAATATCTTAACTGGGCTCGCAAGCATATTGGTTTATCCTGGATCCCTAAAGGTATTACACTAGGACCATCCCTACAAAATGTGAGCTTTATGAGACATAATTTGCCAAAGATAATATGTGTTTGTTTTGTGTGTTTTCATCGCCGATACTTCGCCATTCATTACTCAAAAAGGCTAAGGCTAAGCATCTATGACCCCACTCAAATCCTCTTATAGGTTCACCAAATACGGATAAGTATTTCTCATAAATGCGGGCATTATTATAATATCCCTTTGCGAACGCGCGATCTATCATTTTATTATTAGTCAATGTTAACGCAAATGGTATTTAGGTACCACTTGGGAATTCAAAATAATGCAACAGACTTATTAGGTGAACCGCCATAACTCATGACCAGATACCACGAGCAAAATGTTTCGGAGTTGAAGTTTCGTTATTGCGTCTTGCCATTTAAGACTGTAGTAATAAATACAATATAAATCATATGTTTATTTAACTTGAAGCAGCTTTCTATTAAGTTTTATAAATGAAATGATTTAAAAAGATTTTCAAATCAAATGCTTGAAATGTAAACGATTAGTAAGTTTTATTTTTACTAGTTAATAACATGTAACTTTTTTTGGTTGGGGGTAGTTGCAATAACAACATCCAAAAATTTGTCTTGTGTTTTCAAATTTCAAAATAATTACATAAATTAATTATTTAACACTTTTAATGCCATTTATTGAAAGTTAAGGACAAACTCTTGCCGGTTGAGTGTTATCTCCGTGTTTCTACAACTTTATATATCACTTCACAATTCACTACTGTAACGGGTGCTATGGAGTCTGTACAAAAATCAATTGATGATATGATGGCGCTCTTCCAAACCAGGATGTCAAAATTTGAGGAAGAATTGCAGAATTCATCCACAGTGTCACCATCACACAACACACTGGCAACTGATTTTGAAGCGTTCAGGACATTTATACTGCAAGCACTACATGGTCTCCAGCAGCAGGTTCAGTTATTGGCGCATAGTGTGGATAACTTAGAAATGCGAGGTCGTCGTAGAATACTTCTGCTGCATGGTGTGGAAGAGAATGTCAAAGAAGACTTAGATCGCCTGTTAATTGATACTATGCAGCGCAAATTGAAACTCACTGACTTCTCTGCAGCTGATATTAAAAGATGCCACAGGATGGGCAGAACAAGTGCTAAGTGCCGTCCCATTCTGTTAAAAGTCTCCAGCATCGCAGTACGAGATAACATCTGGTATGCCAAGAAGAACTTAAAAGGTACCGGTATCACTTTGTCAGAATTTTTGACTAAAGGCCGCCATGATGTTTTTCTCGCTGCACGTGAGCGATATGGGGTTTCCCAGTGTTGGACTAGGGCTGGTTCAGTTTATGTGCAAGGGCCTGATGGGATTCGACACAGAGTGTCATCAATTGCGGATTTGCAAGCGATCGAGGTGAATTCATCTAATGCTGTGACGGCTAGCGCTGTGGCCAAGCCGGTCCAACCCACCAAGTCGACCTCCGTGAAAACACGACGTGTAGCAGCATTAAAAAAGTAACGTTGTTTTCTTTGTACGTCTTTGTTTATAAGGTACTCTGGGTGTTTCTATCGCAATGTCTCTCAATTTTACCTTCCTTATTGTTTATAATTCTTGACACTAATAACACTACTTGACATGTTTTCTTTAAAATATTTTAGTATTGTCAAAATGACAGTTTTAAGTTCAGTGTTGCCAGATTATAACGTTCCGTTTCATGTGTTAGTTTTTTCTTTGTTAAAATTTTTTATATGCCCACGAGTGACCAATTAATTTATTATAGTGAATAATTATGTAACCTTAAAATAATTCTATATTCTATTTTTTTTTTTTTTATAACTTTGTAACACGCAACCGGCAGGTGGAAAAACAAATTATCTTCAATTAAATATATTTAGTCTATAAAATAATATTACATATTCATATTGTATTTATTTATTTTTATTTATATTGTTATGTCCGATTTATGTATTAGTTGTGAAAGTTTTTCAAGTGACTCGAGTGATGATGCCAGTTTTGTTAGTATTCCATCTCTTGCTGATGCTCTAGATGCCCAGTTTTCTGACGTTCCTGGGAACTTTAACGTGGTACATATAAATGCTCAAAGTATTCCGGCCCATTTCCCGGATTTATTGGCAAGTTTTGATAGTAAATTTATACACGCTATTTTAGTCTCCGAATCTTGGCTTAAACCATGTCTTCCTTCTTCTTCTTACTCCATTCCTGGATTTCAGCTTATAAGAAATGATCGTGCCGTTGGTGGTGGTGGTGGAGTCGCCATATATCTACGATTGCACATTCCTTACTCTGTCGTTCATGTGTCTTCCCAGCCGCCTCCATTAACTGCCGGTGAACATCTTTTCATAGAAGTTGAAATGCACCACTCTAAATTGCTTTTAGGCGTTTATTATTGTCCCTCTTTACGCATTGATTTCTTTTCGTCCTTCGAACTTTTACTCGAATCTTTAGTTCCTTCATACAACCACAGCATAATCATGGGAGATTTTAACACATGCCTTTTAAAAAATAATTCACGATCATCTTCACTTATATCTGTTATTAATTCTTGTAATCTTACTGTTCTACCATTAAATGCTACCCATCACCTTCCCAATTGTAACTCTTCTCTTCTTGACCTTATCCTTGTTAATTCTGTACCGCATGTCGCTAAACATTTTCCTTTCCTATAAAATTCGACCACCTAAAGTCCGCCCTAAAATCCTAATGCTTCGCAATTTTGGTGGATTAAATGTGGATAGATTAAGTGCAGATGCCTTGGGGTTAGACTGGACTCCAATTTTTAATTTAACTTCAGTTGAGCAACAAATTGAAGTCTTCAATAAAAACTTAATTGAACTTTATGATCGACATGCACCTTTGAAACCAGTAAAGGTAAAACATCGGCCAGCACCATGGTTAACTGAGGAGATTAGGGCAATGTTGCATAAAAAATCTGTCGCCAAGTTTAAATTGAAATGTAGACCGTCTGAAGCGAATAAGGAGGCTTATGTTTCAGTGCGCAATCGTTGCAATATGATGTGTAGGAACGCTCAACGCCAACAATTTTTAAACTCAGTCCAAGATAATAATCCAGCCAAGGTCTGGAAATTTTTAAATTCAATGGGAATCGGGAAGGCTAAACAAAATATTGTCCTAAAAATTTAGATTTAAATGCCCTAAACCAACATTTTTCTGCTTCATCTAATATTAATCCAAACACAAAATCTAACACGTTATACAATCTTTCAAATATCCCGCTTCCCACTTATCCTTCATTTGAGTTTAGTGAATTCGCTGTTTGTGATGTTAAGAAGAGCATCGTATCAATAACTTCCAATGCTGTTGGAAGTGACTGTGTCAGCCGTAAGATGATCCTTCCTATCCTTGATATTGTTCTTCCTGTGATAACACATATCCTTAATACCTCTATATCCAGCTCCGTATTCCCAGTAATCTGGAAAGATGCGCAGATTATTCCTTTACCTAAGAAACCTAAACCAGAATCTTTTTCAGACTATCGCCCGATAGCGATACTTCCTTTCCTTTCCAAAGTCCTTGAGCGTTTAACTCACGATCAATTCACCCAATTCCTTTTAAAGTACAATCTCCTTAATCCCTTCCAATCTGGTTTCCGCGCTGGTCACAGTACTACTACTACCCTAGTCCATATTACGGAGGACATCAGGTCGGGCATGGAAGTCGGTAATCTAACGGTTTTAGGGTTGCTGGATTTCAGCAATGCTTTCAATACTGTTGATTTCGACATTTTGCTTGGCATATTATGCTCTCTTAATGTATCTCCATCAGCGGTTCACTGGTTTCGGAGTTACCTCACTGGGCGCAGACAGCGAATCAACATAGAGGATTCTTTGTCTTCCTGGTGTGATATAAGTGTTGGTGTTCCTCAAGGTGGCGTTCTATCTCCTTTACTTTTCTCGGTGTTTATAAACTCTATTTCCAATAATCTTTCTTCTTCCTACCATCTTTACGCAGACGATTTGCAAATTTACACTCAGGCTCCCCTTGAGCAGGTGCCTGCGGCTATAGGGACCATCAACGCTGACTTAGCACTCATTTCTAAATGGAGCTGTGAGCATGGGCTTATGGTTAACCCTGCTAAAACTCAATTTATAATTATAGGTAGTTCTAGAAATATTTCTAAATTGAACTGGGAAAGATTGCCTCGAGTAGTATTTGATGGGACTCGCTTACCGTTTAGCAATACTGTTAAGGACTTAGGTGTGTTCTCGATAGGAACTTGTCTTGGAATGCTCAAGTGACCGAAGTTAGTCGGAAGCTATTTGCATCTGCGGGGTCATTAAAAAGGCTTCGCAACTATCTACCTATCTGCCAAGACTGCGTTAGCACAATCTCTCCTGCTTCCCCTCCTTGATTATGCTGATACTTGTTACCTGGATCTTAATGAGTCTCAACTAGATAAGTTTGAGCGACTCCAAAATTTTTGCATCCGGTTTGTGTTTGGCTTGAGGAAATATGATCACGTTTCTGAGTTTCGTAAGAAACTGAAATGGTTGCCAATTCGCCTTCGCCGGAATATGCATATATTATGTATGCTGTATAATGTACTTTTTCGTCCAACCGCTCCTGCTTACCTGAGGAAGCGATTTAAGTTCCTTGGAGATGCACATCACCGTTACCTGAGATCGTCGATACTCTACAATTGGAAATTCCGGCACACTCAACGAGTTTCACTGATATGTCTTTTACGGTTCAAGCAGCGCGTCTTTGGAATGCGTTATCTAATGACATAAAACGTGCTCAGTCCATTGGTAAGTTTAAAAATATGGTATATAAACATTTTCTTTCCATTTCTTAATTTATCATATGTGTCTATTTATGTATGTATGTGTATATATGTATTTGTGTGTATGTATGGATTTGTATATATATGTATTTAATGTATGTATATGTTATATTTATTGGTGCAAGTATTTATGACCACGTAGGTATATTTAATTTATTTAATATCTTTCCTTATTATTATATTCGTATTATAATATATAATATAAATTGATATATAAAAGTTATTGTTTAGTATGTATATAATTTGCGTTAATTACGTACACTTATCTGCCCCAATTCCTATGTATTTGATTTCTCCATCCTAAGGTTGCCTGGAAGAAATTGCCATGTGCAATAAGGCCGCCCATTGTACTCTCTTTTTCTTTTCTTTTTGTTTTTTTTTGTGTATTTCAGTGTACAATAAAGAATTAAATAAATAAATAATAAATAAATAATGTAACTTATTATAATTTAAGTCTAAAATGACACTGCTAAACGAAGGGACTCCCATATAACGAACAATCAATCAGACAACGTCTATCGGCAACTCTCCATCATAACCCAGTCTTCAATCGGTCTCTTTTACACTCGAGTGTCATTCCATCGGCAATCAGTTCTTCTCGCTCTCTGCCCTGTTGCTGCTACTCTATCTATACTACTGCTACGCTTGCTATGTCGTTCAGTTAAGTTCTTTCGCATTAGGAAAACCTAACGAAGGCTTCTCTATTGCTGTTAAGCATACTTGAGCTAATCAGAGAATCACTCTTAATGACCCCACCAATAGATAATAGCTTAATTCTGTTCACCAGGGCATGCCTGAGAATTATCACGGAACTATTAAATCCCATGCGTCATGATGTTGATTCAAGTACATACCGATGGCCATACTGTGTACATTTGAATGTATTATATATACTTTAAATCGTATAATTCATTTTCGCATATTCCACCAAACGATCCATAAAAGTTCAAATTCGCCAAAAATGCACCGTACGTGCGCGTCGCCGCTCGACGTAAGTATGACGAAATACGGCGAAAGTTCTGCGTCGATTCAACACCGTGTAATTACTTACACAATTATTGATAAAAGCCACGCTTATATCTGGAACCGGCACAATAGATGAGACCCACAGCCTCACGCCTCCGGTGAATCGATATTTAATAATTTCAATAAGTGATCGTTTGACGCCGAACTTGAGTGGCTGGTGTTGCGAAATAAAAATGCATAAAATAGAAAGCTTTATACGACGCTGAGTACAGTTTTCAATGTGAAATTCGGTGAAATAGAAAAGTAATTAAATATATAAAGAAGGAAGTAAGTTAAAATTATGCTGTAGTTTACTGTATCATACCAAGTCATGATATAAACTATTATCATGACTGGGTATGATAGCTGAAAATTATCCTAGTGTCTTATTGTTTGGCGAATACTGAACAGCTCTGTTAAATTCCTTATGCATTGCTTGATTTAAATCTTAATATCTTATTAAAGAAACTGTAAAACTTGGAAACCTGTAGACAATTGTACCAATATCTTTTGGAACGAATTTGGTCGAATATTCTTCCAGCTAGTATAAACAGAAATACGGAAACTTTTTAAATTTAATTGTAATGAATAAGTAACGCTCTAATGACTTTGAGTTAAATAAGTTGTTGGTGCAGGCACTTAAATGGGCTGATGTTTGCAAAAAAGGATTGCAGCCGCATTTACACTAGACTGATTGATCGATTCGACTTAATAAATATATACATTTTACGTTACATTTTGATTTATTTATTTATTTTCGGAAGACTAACAGCATAAATATTTACAAAAATAGTACTTAAGTTTAATACAATGCTAATGAATAATGAAAATGCTAATAAAATGCTTGATCGGTGATTATCCTTCCTAGTCAAGTGATAATCGTATAGAAAATAATTTTACTCACAGTACGCGAATAACTTTAGCAGACGAAAATTGACATCACTAGTTTTTGTCACTTCATACTTTTCTGAGCTATGATAGCTCCGAAGCTATTTAACTTGTCTAAAAACTTAGAAAATCTCCCCCCATAAATTATAACCGTCTCATATATTCAATAAAAAGATAATTAATTATGAAACAACTAAATTATTAGTTACAAGAAAATTCCGATATTTGTAATCGCACTGTGTAAATCCCGGGCAATGATCGTGACGTCGAAGATCATGATCATGAGCGAGCACCTAAGTCATGTATGAGTAATGGAGGAGGGTCGTTGCCTTTGCCAATAGTACTTTTGTGACAAGATTTTTGACTAAGGTTACGCTCGAGAGAATTCCGGAATAAAAATATTATAAAAATGCCTAGGCTAATGCATTCACAATTACATATCACTCAGAAGTATACAATCATTTATTATCTGAGGTACATATATACGTTTATGATATCAAGAACACAGATAATTATTTGTGTAACTCGAATGGATTTATCTTAGTACCAATATGTTTGATTTACATTTTTTTTACCATTTAAATGGCTTAGTTATTATTGCTTATTCTCTTGTTTACCTTGGTCTAATTGTGATAAGCTTACCCTATCTTATCGATCCTTTTTGTTACTTTCAAGTTGTCAATATATATATGCACGAAATAATAAATACTTTTATTTCTTAATTAATTGCGGATATGCTGAGATCAAATCTCTATACGTAAAACTTATACAAAACTTATTCGACAAGTGGCCTCCCATAACATCCCGTCACGATGCTTTGTTAAAAAAAGTCTAAATGATAAACTACATCTAGGACATTAATTTTATCGCTAAGTTTGACCACAAGAGCGCGCGGGGTGGTATTCACGGCTAGGGTTGCCAATTTTGTAATAAAATTAACAATTAAACTTTAATAAGCTCGTAATACGTACTTGGTTTTTCCTAAAATATATCACTTGTAGCGATAAAGCTGCCTCTACACCGTGTATTGTTTTCGTGTATTTATTCATTGAAGGTCATTATTTGTGTACTTCTTTTATTAAGTTTAGTATGTATTGTTTAATTGATGATATATGTATATATATTTTTTATTTATTTAATAGATTCTTGGTTGCTTATAGAACATTCATGAACTCACTCATTTATACTTCAAGATTTATTTGACAAGTTGTTATCATTCATATAGATCTTGCCTTATACGCACATAACATTAATAAACTGACTATTATGAACCAATCACAAGTAGTTGCTTCAGTTTCCATTATTTTAAATATCGCAACATCTTGTAAAGTCATCTTCTTAATGGTCTGAACGGTCGTAATCAGTCATAAGCTCATAGTACATTAAAATAAATATATAGCTTGCCTTTTTCGTAGCGCAGGTTTATCGCTTAGGCCGGATGTCGCGGGGGAAAATCTAGATTCGAGGTCAAATATAGGGTTACGGTTAATACTGGAGAACAAGCATATCTATTTTATTGACCGTCCTTAAATGTATTTAAAGCTATAAAGAAAATATTTGTTTTGTTAGAAACGGGAGCATTAAAGGTAATGCGTGGTTGTCACACAGCTTTAAGTTTGAAAGTCAGCCCGGGAGCATCATTCATTGGTTAAGGTTTCAGTACAATGAAACTGACTTGACTGATATAGTCAATGTTAAGTTCAATTTTTGGATCTGTATGATTATTTTAAACTATTGTGTAAATTGTTTTGGGTTGGTTTGGCGAAATGCCAAGTGTTAGTGTGAATAGTAGAAGAATACCGAAACGTGTCGAAATGGTGTATATCTTCACATATTAGTACTCAGTAATTGTGTCTATAAGAATTCAGGTTTATGGTATAAGGAACCATTTTAGCCATGAGGGTGTCGACAGCCCTGCGCCGGGCACAATACAGGCCGCGCCTGCGCAGTGGGTGTCGATGATTTACGCGGCTCGTCTACGCTTCATTCATATTTATTGGACTCAGCAATTTTTTCACGAGTAAATCTTGGCGAGTGACATTTGCGCGTGCGACGGCGCACCGATGCGCTGCACTGTGCGAAGGCGCACAATACGACGTATTGCGCGCTCCACTAAGCATAAATGCTTATAAATTGAGAATATAATCGAGCGTGTAATCTATGGGATTTATAACCAAAATGAGAGGATCGCATTGGATATTAATATATCAGTTGGAAAAAGATCGTGGGAACTGCAATCAAAGGACTTTATATTTACAACTCTTTAAACATAAATAACTTACGCACTATTCAGGAGGCTTAGAGTAAATAGGCATTATTTGAGTTTGCGTGATGTATCAAGTGGCGATGCAGCCTAAGGTGTACCTTAGGCTGCATCGTCACTCTCTATCAGGCAGCCAAACGCACTCAAATTTTTAGTTAAAAAAAATCGTCGATGTTTGAGACCAGACAAGGCATAGACAAATACTGACCTATTCAAAGTAAAGAAAGAGCAGAGTGCGCAATAAAATAACTAATCGGTACTGAAAGCTTTTGAAAGAAAAATCGATTACACTCCTAGCCCATTAACTACTAACGAACACGTCGACACAAATATTAACTCATGCATAGAAAATAACTTGTTAACGTATCGCAGATATTAAACCAGTGAAGGAGGAAGGATTAAATATGCTAAAATATCGCTTCATTATGCGCCAGCGATATCTATAATGCACCCATTTAATACTCTTACTTCGTAATGATGATTTATTCTCGCCACAGATAATAATATGTCTCTATAAAGTGAATAAATTGAAACAAGGGGCGCGCGCGCCGACAGAGCGGCTTTCGCGACGTCTAGTTAATTTTGTCAATTAATAATTTAATTGCAAGCTACTTTAAAGTTGTGATGTAAGAGAAAGGATCGTATCACATTGTGAAGCTGAGATTAATTTTAATGTTTTTTGCTATAGAAAGAGACCAATAAGAATCGTCTTTTGCAACTAATTCCTATATAATTTATTTTACAAAGATTCCTCTTAATTCATCATGTTTTGTATATTATATTTTTCATCCTTGGCATGTTCATTACATACTTACTTACGATTTAATAAATTGTCTGTTAAAAAATTAAATTGGCTCGCGTGAGCGTGGCTATCTCGAACAGTTCCGAAGAAACGTCTATACAATTTTAAATAATGACAGGTTCATGTGGTGTGTTTGACGGACCGCCGCTCCTGCCCACGGTGCCTCGTAAATAATCTACTAAATACGGTGTTGCCAGTACAAAACATGATACACACTTACGAACTTTATTTTGGAAAATAATTAAAGAACTGCATCCGTAATTTAAAATTTACTCGTATATGGAATCTGTAATACGACACAATAATCATGATCACCAGATTTCTTCTTCAGATTTCTAATTCTCATATCTCCAGAAGAGAAATTCATATTAACCGGCTTCTAAAATAAAATTCCCTCCTAGTCTTGAATTGAAGTACCTATATCAAATTCCGGTCCAAACTTTGCAGTTTATGGAACTACGAAAAAAAAGCAAATAAACCATGGCAATACCAAATCTGAATAAAGGGTGCATACCAACGCGCTCTGACCTTGAGACATGCGATCAGGTCGTTAAGATCGGCTCAATTATCCTGCTCCCTTCTGATCGCCTCAGTCGGGTTTGAATAAACGCAAAAGCAAATAGTAAACACCCTTTTGTACAACTCTTATTTTCATGTCGTACGATCCTTTGTTATACCGACTGGTTCCGCCTCGACCAATGGATGATTGATGCTTCTTTCATTTCATGCTATTGTATATATAATAACAGTTACATAAACATGAGAACAAGCGTCGGTGGCTCAATGGTGTGGACTGACGCCTTCCTACCGGGAGGGCTGAGGTTCAAATCCCGACACGTACCAATGTGTTTTCGAATATATATGTACGTTATCCGACGCTCTTACGGTGAAGGAAAACATCTTGAGGAAACCTTCATGCACACCTGCGAAGAGATTCGAAGGTTGTGTGTGAAGTCGTCCAATCCGACTGGGCCCGCGTGGACGACTAAGGCCTAACCACCCTATACGGGTAGGCTCGTGCCCCTCGGTGGGGACGTTTAATGAGCTGATGATGATGATGATGATGAAACATGAGAAAATATCGATGTCATTTTGTACTTTGACTTTGAAGAGTAGTCATAATTTGAATTTTTGGTATTGATTACAAAATTTTCTATTGATTTGATTATGTTTCCTGTCGTCGGGGTTTTATTTATGTCATCAGAAACAAAACAATTTTGCCGATTAAATCGCGTGTCATAAATCTAAATGTGTAATATTATAACTTACCTTCAATAGAAAATTATTTGATTGTTTCAGTTTACACCGATCAGCCAGTGTCCTCGGCGTCCCCGCCGACCCGGGACAAGATAAACGGAGAGGAGAAGGCCAGGTCACGCCGTCGGGATACTTGGGCTGAACCCACCAATACGTCTACCATTAACGACGACGACGGTAAGATCTCTTTAAGTGTTAAACTTTTAGAGATAAAATTAACTAAAATTTCGAAACATTCAGAGACAAACTTGATGACGATTATAAAAATCATGTCCTGGTCCAATTTAATCCTCGTGCTACTCTCGAATTAATGTGTTGTAGATAAAACTGGTTACCAAATATTCGCTAAATATTATCTTCTGTTTTTTTTTGGCTTATCTCTATGTCGGTCCTGATGGAGCTTACAGCTTCACCAGACAATTGACAAGTGCAGCCTTAAATATGCACGAAAAGTCTTAACTGCGTCCTAAAGTGGGAGCTGTATATATTTATACCCTTAGTCTTTGTTGACGTCGAATCAGCCGCACAGACAACATCGGGATTGAGCTTTCCTCAACAGTTGAAGAAAATTGGGCCATAATCTGCCACACTGATCCACTTTGATTAGCGTTCTTTCCTTAACTATGTTTCTTGATTTAGGTGTAGGAGTACGATCACCTCTACTGCAGCAGCAATACCAGCAGTACGACGAACAGTTACGAGATATTGCGGCGTCGCTGACGAGGCCGCGCTCGCGCCGCGCGCTTCCTCCCACGTTAGAGCGCCCCACGCGACTGCCCCCGCCCGACAGGCTACCGGTAAGTTCAGATTTTGAGAATCTTCTTTTTTCTTTCGTTCTTAATCAGAGTAACAGCAAGCGCAAGAAACCCCTTTACCAAAATGTTATTAACTTAGAAGTTCTCCTATTGATTGATATACTTCAGTAAATTATAATACGTGCTTTTTAAATCCGGTAGTCATCACTACTATTCAAAAAGCACAATAATATAAATTGATAATACCTTCAACTTTAACATGAAATTCTAAAGTACCTATTTTAGAATAACAACATTTAACTTATTATACAATTGTTTTAGGTACGAGGCACACCAGATGGAGGAGTTCCACCTGAAGAAGGCAATTCCAGTTCGTCCAGCGAAGGCAGTGAACCAACAGACACTGCAGAGGTCGCAGAACCTGGTGAAAGTGGAAGGGTCGAATTGCCTGCAGAAAAATTGCTTCATGCAAGAGCAGGATGGCTACAGCGACGTGGCCCCGGTGGCTGGTCAAGACATTGGTTCGTTCTTCGTGGGGCAGCTTTGCTCTACTTCAGAGACCCTCATGAACATAGGGGACTGATGGATGGAGTAATTGATCTTAGCGGAGTTGCAAGAGTTGTTGAACTGCCGACATCTGCATCTACTAATGGATATGCCTTTGAAACTGAGGTAAGGATAATCAAACGCGAGTAATAATTTTATTTTATCAGTGACGTCAATTACTAACATAACACTTTTTTTCAGACATGGGACGGCAAACATATAGTATTATCAGCAGTCACCGCCGGTATAAGAGCGAATTGGGTATCAGCTATTCAAAGAACAGCTGGACTACCTGACTCTAGCCCTCTTACGTTAATACTTCGTGAAGACAATATCGATCAAGCATCAGAATCGTCCACATCACCCGTTACTCCTGTCACTCCAATAACAGGTAGAAATGCGCCTTTCTCCTCCGATGAAGAGTACAGAACGGCCTCGGAAGGTGGACGGAGGGATAGTGCTGATTGGGGTGATGTCGCACCACAGCCTCCGCCCTCCCCTATTTTAAATAGAACTCCAATTTCCAAAGTAAAGGAAAAAGTTCGTGCCAGAAATTACCTGCAACCAAAATCTGATAATATCAAAAATGATAAAGACGAAATCGATGCAACCAAAGAAAAAGATCTACCTTGTGAAGAAGTAGACGAAAATGAAAAGCCCTCTGAACCGAGAAAACGAAGTTATATTTCGACTATCGACAAGCAGACAATCGAAATCGAATCACTACGTAAGCAATTAAAATTAGCACTTAGTGATGTGAACGCAGCTGAATCGGAGCTCGCAAGGTTACGACAACTAAAGACTGAGGCTGCTTTGAGAGAAAAGAAAATGGAAGAATTAGTTACAATGTTACAACAAAAGGAAGAAGAATTGTCTAAGAGGACAAAAGAAGCAGAAAATTTAGACACGATCAAACAGCTTTATAGTCAAGACAAAACTATGTGGGAAAATAAACTAAAAGAAACGCAAAATTTCCTAAAAGAATCGACTGAGCACTGTGAGTTATTAACTAGGCAGCTCACTTCAGCTCAAGAGACCGTCAAACATCTTCAAAGAGAACTGAATGAGCTTAATGAAAAGCTGCTCAAAAGTGTTCGGGAGAATGATGGTCTATATGCTCGAATTCGTGAGCTTGAGGGTCGTGTTGTTGCAGAGTCACCGTCGAGAGAAAAGCGAAAAAGTATCGGTTCTCTTAGTGATCTGACCAACATAAATCAAGAACTTAACATTGATTCATTGGAAAAGAGCCGTTTGATAGAAGAGTATGTAGAATTACGAGAGAGGTTCCTTAAAGCTATCCAAGAAATTAAATCGATGAAAAAAGAGCTACGAGAATCACACAATATGTATGACGAGCTCGAGATAACTAATATGAAACTAAGGAACGAGATGAAATTAAGAGAGCAATGTAGCAGGTCGGAAATAGACCTAATGGCAGCTCGTATATTAGATTTAACACAAAAATTAACAGCGTCAGACAAACAAGTGCGAACGCTAAAACATAAAATTCAAAAGTCTGAATCAAGAGAGAAGAGACGTAGTTTATCATTAAAAGGTAGAGAAGCTTTAACATTAGGTAAAGAAGTAGAGGAGAAATTGACTGAATTGGAAAATAAAATCACTATGCTAGAATCGGGCGAGTTAGTCCCTACTATAAACTCACCATCAAAAAGTGGGTCTCCAGCTAAAGAGAAGAGTAGTAAAGCGGAGGGACTGTCCGAAGAGAAACGCATGAAACGATTAGCGGCGCGACTCAGGAGGAAATCTTTAGATAGCGCGACGAGCTCAGAGCCTATGAAAATGTTGGTTCGGTTAAGCTCCTTAGAAACTAAAGTGGCATCAGCCCTTGAGAATCGAAAGGACCTTACTAATTCCTGTGAGTCTCTGAGTTTAACGACTAGATCGACAGATAGTCCTGTCAACACTATCACAGAGAATGTGGAAACCTCCTCGGTTGGAACACAATACCAAAGGCATCTCCTAGATCGACTTCAAAGTCTCGAAAGCGTTGTTATCCATTCTAGAAATAAAGTTAACGAGTGCCTTTGCCAAATGAGTGCCATGCGTGCCGCTAAGTCCAGAAGGTCGCCTTCCTCCCAGCCTCGAGAAGAAGTATAGTGTAAGGTCTATGGAGCGGTGTCTGACTGAAGTGAGCAAACGTCTGCAAGAATGCTTTGACCGATGTGTCGTCGATCCAGAACGGTACAACGCCGAGGAGCGGGAGATCAACGACGGCGTAGGTCGCGCCGTCACACAGCTGGAGGAGAGACTGCGAACTAAGCTCATGGAAATATCTAGCGAAAAGCGGCGCTCTACGAGGCTGGAGATAACCCAAGACGCAACTGCTTCTACCGAAAGCTCGCTTACGAAGCGTCCCGTTGGGAAAATACAGGAACATTGGAGGCGCCGACGGGGCGCGTTCTTGCGAGGCCGTTCGCGCCGAGAGCTGAAACCGTCGTCTGTCGACGACTGCGAAAAACGTCTCGCAGGGGAAGGGCCCGCAGACCCGTCGCGCACGAACTCGCTCGACTACTTACCAGATACTGCCGACGATTACGTAGCGAGTAGTGCTCGAGAGCAGACCCGTCTCCGACCGATCGATCTCGCGATCCACGGAGCTGACTTAGAAGCTCTGAAGCGGCGCAACGGGAGGTCGGCGAGTCCGTCGACAGGTATCGGGCGGAGCGGCTGGAGGAGTTGCGGGCGGCGTTCGCCGGGGACGCGGAGCGCAGGTGTGGGGAAGCGTGGGCGGCGGCGCGCGAGGCTCTCAGTTCGGAGCTAGTGCGGGCGTGTCGCGGGCGCTGTCGCGGCCGCGGCCGCGTGCGAGCGGAGGCTGGAGGAGGCGCGCCGGACGCACCTCACGCTCACCGCGCAGGACCGCGCCGACTTGGAGCTGTGGTGGCGCGCGGCGCACGACCGCCTCCGCGAGGAGATGGAGGCGGTCGGGCGCGACGTGGCCGCCGCGTGCCGGGGGCCGGCGCCAGGGCGGGGGAGGCTCCCCGCTCCGGGCTCGCGGCGCCTCTACACGAGCTGGCGGAGGTCCTGGCTGTGCGGGCGCTGGTAGACGCTCGCGTGGCCGTGCTGGAGGGCACGTACCGGGCGGCCGGACCCCGCGACGACGACGCGCCCGCCCGCTCCGCCGAGGACGCCATCTCCTCGCTGGAGGCGGACCCCGCCGAGGAGGCGGAGTTCGTGTACCTGTTCCAGCGCTTCTCGAACGAGTGCCGAGCGCTCTTCTCGGTGACTGTTCGGGTAACAGTGACGACTCGATGAAGATCGGCGAGAGCCTCGAGCGGGTGGAGGCGGCGGTGGCGGCGGTGGCGCGGCAGCTGGCGGGCGGTGGGCGGGACGAGCCCGGGCCGGGAGAGGAACCCGGGCCGCGCCGCCTCCGTGCTGGACCGCGTGGACGCGCTGCGACGGGCGCGTCGAAGCTCTGCAAGCGCTGGTGCCCTGCCAGCACTGTAAGCAGCTCCAAGACGCGCTAGATAGGTAAGCATTCAATTCAATATTTCGTTTGTGTAAACGTATGTTTGTTGGATTCAGAAATCTCATAATGTTTAATTAAAGTAAATCATCCATCGTGAGTTTAAAGTGTAGTGAGGGTCTTCTTTCCTTCTCACTTTAAGCAAGTTTCATGGGTGTCATATATTCCTTTTTTTCACTTGTTATTAATATACTGTGTGTCTTGTTTTTTTAATTTTCTTCCTTTAACCCTCTGACCGCCAATGACGCCTCAAAGCGCCAAATCTCGAGTCGCCACACAATAAGTTTTTATTGTGACTAGATTCATGTATTAAAAGACAAAAAATATGTGGTGTTTATCTATTATTAAGTGTACAAATTTAACTGATTAATTAATTTGAAAAATATTTATTAAGTGCGAATGAGTGTAACAATTGATGGTAAACCAATAAAATAAAGTGTATATGTCAACTTTTGTTAACTGAATGTGTGTTTGTGTGTGTGTATGTGTCGTTATCCATTGTTTGCGTGTCCCCGCAGACTGCAGGCGGAGCGGTCCCGCGGCGAGGTGGCGCTGGCGCGTCGGCGCATGCGCTGTCGTCCGCGCGCGCCCGCGCCGCGCGCCGCGCATGCGCGCGAGCGCTCGGCGCTGCGGGAGCGCGCGCGCTCGCTGCAGCGCCGCTCGCCGCGCTCGACTCCGAGTACGCCGCGCAGCTGGACACCTGCGCGCCGCATACCAGGTACGCACCGCCGCCCGCCACTGCGCCGGCCGCCACACCGCCGCATACAGGTAGCACGCCCGCCGCCACTGGCACACCCGCTGCGTACCCTACGCACCGCGCCGCCACTGGCCCGCCGCGTACACCTACGCACCGCCGCCCGCCCACTGGGGACACCGCCGCATACCACCTACGCACCGCCGCCTGCCCGTGGGATCGAACCCGG